>QBTX01001691.1:0-34982 GCA_003063285.2 Arachis monticola | reverse complement strand
GGGAGTTAATATCATGAAACATAATTAATTATCTATATATTACTACATATATATATATATATATATATATATACTATATATATATTATATATACACACACACATTTCCCCAAAACAACTCAAAAAATATATTTTTTTTTTTTTTTTTTTTTCTTATTTCTCCATGAAGCCTCTAGGAGGAACAAGAAGTGAAGCATTGCAGAGCGAGAAGTCCTTATTATAATGATTAATGAGAGAAATACAAATCAGACAACATCCTAACTCTGCTTGCGACAGAAAACTCCAGACGCTTAGCGAGGTGCCTCTTGACCGGTATTTGAAAAATAACAACATATGTACGGAATTAAAACCAAGGAGGTTCATCAACTGGTATAGGTGCCAACATACATTTATATTTATAAGGTCCGGAAAAGCCAGAGGCAATGATCCCTAGAATACTCTGACACTCAGTATTTGAAACTCTAGAGTTATAAAAGTTAAACCAGAAACCAGGTTAAACTATTAACGTACTTAGGTTTCTAAAGCCAAATACTGACTTTAAACTCATCCACTCATTCTTCCAACCCTCCAAAACTTCGGTGAAACAACCCTCGTCACTCCTCTGCCAGACAAGAGGTCTCTTAGTTGCATAGACAAACAATACAGATAAAGAAGCTTACAGAAGATGGCAGTTATAACAACAGGATAGCATATAGCATAGGCAATAGTTAATAACAGGCATCCCACAGTATGCATACTCAAACAAAATAACAAAATGGCATATGAATTGCTGCTTGCCTTTCCTACAGGCCGTGAGCTCATGTGTCGGTTATTTTGCTAGAACCCGACACACCTAGTAGCTAACCTGGATATCGTCTCTCTGACATACCTCCATACTCATGGGATATAGTGCCGTCACACTATTGGAATATAGTGTCCGCCATACTCATGGGATATAATGCCCATCGCACTTTCCCCGAGATAAAGTGTTCCACACTCTTGGGGATATAGTGTCTATCACACTTTTGGGATATAGTGCCCGTCACACTCATGGGATATTTAGTGCCTGACACATTTTCTCTGGGATAAAGTACTGATAAATCTCAATTTGTGGTTTATCTTGTGTTGAATTCAGGGGATTTATCAACTTATCTTTACATTTATTTAATGAAATAGCTATGATTTTAAATTCTTGCCTTAAGTTTGTTAAGAGTTGAACAACATGCTTATATTAGGCCTTAAAAACATTGCTACAATTTAATTCACTTTAAACTTCCATTTGATGCCTTGATATGTTTGTTGAGTGATTCAGGCTTATGAGGCAAGGATTGGATGAAGAGTGAAGGAAAAGCATGCAACAGTGGAAGGAATTCGATGAAAGGAGATGAGGATTTGCTGAATTCAAGGTCACGCGCATGCATCACCACGGCATACGCCAGGAGAGTGAATTTTGTCAAGCGACGCATCTGCGTCGCGTGGACCACGCGTACGCATTGAAAGCAGAACGTGACCTTCATTTAAGGCAACCGCGCTGGGGGATGATTCGAGCCAGTTCCACGCGCCCAAATCCAACTAATTTCTGAAGCTATTTGAGCAAAATTCAAAGAAAGGGAACAAGGGTAGAGAGCAATTGATTAGGTTTCTGCAACATGTTGTAGGGTTTTTCTAGAGAGAGGATCTCCCTCCTTCCTCTCAGTGAATTAGAGGTCTCTTAGTTTAATTTCCTTCTAGATTTAATTTTGATTCTTGTTTTGATTATAGTTTTGCGTTATTTTTGATAAGCATACATTGAAAACTTTTCTTTTTCTTTAGTTTCTTTCTGTTTAATTTTCACTTTCCTTTAATGCAATTTTTTTTTTTCCTTTATGTTTCTTTTAATGCTTAATTGAGTTATTGTTTTTATTTTTTTATTTGGTAGTTTTTATATTTTACTATTTCTTGCCAATTTTACCATACTTTCTTTATGCCTCTCCAAGTGTTTGACAAAATACTTTGCTTAGGTTTAGAATAGAATTTTGAACATTGTTGGCTTGGAAAGAGAAATTAGGTTGCTCTTGAGTCTTAATACC
This sequence comes from Arachis monticola, assembly GCA_003063285.2. Lineage (NCBI taxonomy): Eukaryota > Viridiplantae > Streptophyta > Magnoliopsida > Fabales > Fabaceae > Arachis > Arachis monticola. The sequence goes on along the minus strand of QBTX01001691.1, from coordinate 32,935 downwards.
TAACTTATGTTGGTGATCTAGAGTTGGTTAGTTAATTTATTGTTTTATTTGATTCTAATCTCTTGCTATTTCAATTAGTAAGTTTGTTAGGACTTATGGATTGAAATTAGCTAGTTTTATTTAATTTGCTCCCGACTATTGGAGATAACGTATAGACTTTAACTCTTGTATTATCTGTCCTTTATGATTAATGGACTCAGGATAAGAAAATCTTGGTTCCAATCCTTGCTTCATGAATGCCTGCTTTTGGGTGACAAATGCTAATTTCCCAACACTTTCCACATTTTATTTTCTATTATTAGGTCTTTTAGAATCTCTTTTAGTTATATTTTCTTAGTGTATTTGCATTTTCCTTGCAGCTATATATAATAAGGCTTAGTCAAAATAATAAAATCTTCCAAGAATTTATCTATAGGCCACTCTAATTGATTTGAAGTTAAAAAATTTTCATTTGAACTTTCTTGAATTTATAGTTGTGGAACATGTTTTTTGAGCTGAGAACACAAGCATGTGAGATTTGAGCCTAACTGCGTGGGTGTGCATTATCATAACCATATTTTTCTTCTTTGTGTGTATTATTCTATTTCTATGATTGTAATATATAATTTGTTCCCTGCCTATCTAAAATAATAATGTTAAAAATATATAATATTACATTTATATGATTGAGACTTGATTGTTCATTTGAGCTCACTTACCCAAATGGTCTTACCTTTATCCACCATTTGTAGCACTTTTGAGCCTTATGGTCAATCTCCTTTGTTCTTTAATTTTTCAATTTTTTTTTTTTTTTTTAAAAAATAATTTAAATGTCCTTCATTATTGGAATCTGTTTGATTGGTTTAGGCTAGTGAGAGTATGTATCATTCACTGTGTGGGAAAATTTATGGAACATGGTTGAGGGTAAAAGTGTATTTTTGCTATTTGTTGATGATCTTGGAAATTGGGCACATACTCAAGCATTAAATGTTTTAAACCATATGCATTGATGTCTGATGTATATATTTAAGGTTTGAAAAAAATAAAAATAAATAAATAATAAATAAATAAAAAATAAAATAAATAAAATAATATAAAAATAGAGAAAGAAAAAAGAAAAGAAAAAAGAAAGCAATAAAAAGGGACAAAATTGCCCCAAGTAGCTCATAAAATAAGTCAATGCTATTGTTGATGTCAAAAGGAGAATGCTTGAGTGTTGTGAAAAAGCTGCAAAGAATGGGTAGTAAGGTTAGAACTTAAAACGAATATAATGTTTTTATTTTAAAAAAAAAAAAAAAAAAAAGATTCAAATTTTTAAGCCTCACTGACTAATACAACCTTACTTTGACCCTTAGCCCTGTTACAACCTATGGATAAGTCTCTCATGATATTTGTATGCATGGATTAAATAATTGTGTTGATTGTTAGATGAATAACAAATCTTGAACATGATTAGAGAAGAATTGAGTGAATCAAACCCTATCACTTTGAGTGACTAGAGTAGATACACATCCGGTGAAGGTTCGATTGTCAATTGCATGTTTTCACCGTTACTATCTCTTATTTGCAAGTTTAAAATTCTTTTCAATAAACCTCAATTCAATTGTGGATTTGACTTTGATTGTGATTTGCTTTAGCCCTCGCGTTACATATATGTATTCTTGGAGTTGATTTATTTGGACCCAAGTTAGTTCCCATGATAAATAGATTGTATTTAGATAGAGTGCATATAGATAGTTCGCATTGAATTAAATGTTTGATTATCCTGTGTTTCTTTCTTGAGTTTAGCAAAGAGGACATGCTTAGTTTAAGTGTGTGGGGAGGTTGATAAACCCTAATTTTTTGGGTTTTATCGTGTTGTTGAGATTTAGGGAATTTTATCAACTTATCTCACATTTAGTCAATGAAATAGCATAGTTTGGTTTAATTCTCCGTTATTTTGTGCTTCAGAGTGACAAACATTACTCTTTATGCCTTAAAATTGTTAAATTTAATTCACTTTAATTTCATTCGATATGCCTTGAATATGCGTGTTGAGTGATTTCAGGCATATGAGGCAAGGATTGGATTAGAGAATACGTCGACAGTTGAAGAGAAAAGCATGAAAAATGAGAGAATTCATTGAAGAAATGATGGATTTGCGTCAAGCACGCACACGCATCACCCTACGCAACGCATTTGGAGAGGGTATAATGTTTGCCATAGCCGACGCGTATATGTGGCACCCACGCGTACGCGTGACATTTGTCACATGAGCTCATTAAAGGAACACGCTGGGGGCGATTTATGAACTCATGGAGGCCCAAATCCAACTCATTTCTGAAGCTATTTGAAGGGGGGAGGGGAGCAATATAGATTATTTAAGCAACATGTTGTAGGTAGATTTTCTAGAGAGGAGAAGTCCCTATTCTCTCCTAGAAGTAGGGTTGTTAGTTTAATTTCCTTCGTTAGATTTAGGTTTTGATTCTAGTTTTTGATCTAGTTTTTTCATTGCTTTTTATTATTCTAAGCACGTTTGATTTTTATTAGTTCTCGTTATTTCCTTTACTTTACCAATTTTTTTTTGTTATATAAATCTTGTTAATCACTTTCCTTTAATACAATTTTATGTTTTATTGTTCTTTCAATACTTATTGAAGTTATTGTTGAATATTTCTTGGATTTGGTGTTTTTAGATTTTATATTTCTTTGCATTCTTATCATGTGCTTTTCTTTTATGCCTTTCCAAGTATTTGACAAAATATTTTTTTTTTTTTTGATATTTTTTTAGTGTAGATTTTGTGCATTCTGGGCTTGGAAAGAGAAATTAAGTGTTTTTGAGTCCATTTAAAAACCCAACTTATGTTAGTGATCTAGAGTTAGTTGTTAAATATTGTTTCCATGACTCGGGAAATTTCTTGCTAATTCAATTAGCTAGTTAAGTTGGATTAGGACTTATGGATGTGAGATTAGCTAGTTTTATTTGATTTTCTCGCTGATGCTTGGATGATAACGTAATAGGACATTAACTCTTGATATATTATTGTCCGTATGATGAAATGACTAGGGATAGAAACCTGATTTCTCAATCGCTTTGCAGAATGCCTCTTTTTAGTACTTGTTATCTTTAGCTGTTTGGTTTACTTTTATTGCCATTTTAATATTTTCTTGTTATTTAGATTGTAGTCTTCTCATATGCAAACTCCCTGACAACCTCCATAACCAATACTAAATCATCTCACTGCATTTCCTTTGAGAGACGACCCGGAATTTAAATACTCTAGGTATTTTATTGGTTTGCACTCATGACAAACAAATTAAAAACCTCTGGATGGAGGGTTATTTGTCGGTTTAGGACTATACTTGCAACGCAGCGATTTCTTTTATTTGAGAAAAATTCTTAGGCCGACGATAGACCCTTCACATCCAAGTCTTTGGCGCGTTGCGGAATGCAAAATTGCCGGACCACGCTTCAATGTCCAGTGCGTGCTTTATTGTTGCGTTAACCTGTACATATGTTAATGTTGTGAATAGTTTGCTCTTTGTTTTGTTTTGTAACAGACCTGTTTTTTAATTAATAAATTTAGATTTTATTTCTTTGTTTCTTATTAGTTCTTGTCTTTTATTTTCTTTTGCTACTATGAATTCTCTCCCTTTGGCTATAAGTTTAGCTATAATTATATTGTAGGGAATGAAAGCTTCAATGAAGGATCACATTATGAGAATGGAAATCAAGTTTTAAGGGGGGAGCCCTTACGCTGTACGAGCAATCTTTTTTTAATGAAAAACCTCCTCGGTTCTCTTATGGTAACAATCTACCCTATAATGTGCACAATTATGAACTAATCCCTCAACATTGTTATCAAAATTTGCTCAAGCCACCGTCTCAACCACATTCCCCTCCATATGATCCTAACCCATTATTCTACCATACCAACTACCATGTGAGCCATATTTAGAACCACCACCATTCCACCACCAATACTCCCAAGAATTACAAATTTCATATACACCATCTTCAGCTCTCACTATATGAACCATTCTTCCAACTATGAACTACTTTCCTCCCAAAACAATGATCCTCTTTCTCACCATTGCCTTCAGTGAATGAAGCTTTCCGACTCTCCATGCAAGGACAAAAAGATCTCTATTCTAGCCTCTCCAAAGGCAAGAGAGGAGGATCAAAAGGAGCTAGAGAAGTTGGGAACCATGGGGGCTACCATGACTGAAGCGGTTTAACCATTAGCCTCCTACCTTAAACTCGTGGCAATCAAGACACTTTCCATTGAATGATATGCGGAGGTTCAACCAATTGAGTGTAGGGAAGGAAGAAAGAACTTGGAGCTTCAAGGTGAAGAGGAGGAGTTGAAGCAAGAATTTGCAAGAAGAGGGGAAGTAGAGATAATTGAACCGGAAGAAATGGTTGAAGATTCAGGAATGGTTGAATTAGTAAAGATGGGAATCTATAGTTGTAGAACCCTTTCCATGGAGTTTAAAAGTGATGTTGGGGAGGATAGTGCACAACTCCAAGGGCCATATTGCGAGTGGAAGGAATTGGAAGAAATGGTACGAGCAACAAGTCCTCCCATCTATGTTGATTTCGCATCAACATATGATCCTTTTGAGCTTAAAAAATCCTTCTCCACTATGCTCGGAATTGATGATGAGGTATATTTCACTCAACCTCCAAGATTATGATTTTGGTGATGTGGGAAGAGCTAGAAGATATTGGTGAGGGAGCATTTGAATCTTGAAGAGCTTGGCAAGAATGGAAGTCCTTCGGAAAAGGCGATGGCGGGAGATAGAGTCACCCTCAGACCGTTGAGCATCTCTTCCTAGAGTCACATCATCCCATTACCAATCATTCAAGTGAGTAAAATTCATCTCTTAGCTTCTTTATTTCCGGCTGAATATGGTTTTCTTGAAACGGGTGGTCAACTTAGGATGCTTTGTGAGTTAAAGGTAGAAGAGAGATGATTAGTGGTTGGTATCATAATTCTCGGTTATCATGGTTGGAAACTCCAAACTTTAGGAGCAAGGATTGGATTGTACACTCAATTGATAGGTCTAGAAAGATGTTGGATGTCTTGTATGAGAATTCTACAACCTTGTCACCCGATTAGAAGCATGAAAATCAAGAACTAAAGGGTGTTGAACAAGGTTTGGGGCCCCAGAATACACATAAACCTTCATCAATTTTGAGGTCTTGTTACTTGCTTAAGATCTGTTGGGAGCTTTGTGCACCTAGTGGGATCCTGATGGACATTGGATATGCAGTATTGTGCTGGGGGATTCATAGAAATTCAAGCACAAGGCCACCTTGACAAGTACCCCCATTATGGTCCAAATTTAAGGACAATAAATAAAAGTGCTAGGTGGGAGACACCCACCATGGTAATTCTTTCCATTCTCTAGTATATATAATCAATGAATGGAATTTAATTGCCATTAGTTAGGTTATTTTTCGTCCTTTTCATACTCTTGTATCTATATTGCTTCAGTTGCATTGTTAAAATCGGTTTAATTTTCATGTTTATAGTTTTGTTTGTTTGTGTTATTTGTAGCTGCTTAGGTGTTAAAATAAGGTTTTGGTGTTTATATGACTGTTGGATATTTGGAAATATAGTACTTATTTTGAGTTTAAAAAATTTTAAAAAAATTTTGAAAAACAGAGACCCAGGCCACGCTCTACGTGTCACCACGCCTCACGCGTGACCCCAAGATTCCAACCACCCATAGCGTACCGCATCATCCCAAGTACGCGTCACTCCCAAAAACCCCATGCGAGGAATGGTGTAGAGGCGTGTCTACTGTCATGGGTGCCAAACAGATTCGTGCACGAAAGGAGTGCAGGAATTGTGCATCTAGCACAAGTCCGTCCCACGCGTACGCGGTCACCCTCCGTTTTTCCCATTCCATGCCTACGCGTCTCCCGACGCGTACACGTCACATGCCATCGTTCCTTCCACCCCACGCTTAGCCGTCACCCACGCTCCGTACGCGTGGGATCCCCTATCTCACCCACCTTGTTTTTCTCTCTTTTTCCATTTCTTTCCTTTTTCCTCTTCTCTCTCTTTTCTTCTTCATTCTTACACCATCATTCATTACACTACGCATTGACCATTAATCTTCTTAGTAAATGTAGTTAGCTGGTTAGTTATTTAGTTAGTTAGTTTAATTTCAATTTAATTTTTTGTATTTAGGTGGAAAATGTCTTGATTATGATTTGATTTGCTGTATTTGCTTGATGCTGAAATGTTTATTGTTAGATTTTTTTATGAGATTATATTTTGTTGGCTTCTATGTATATTATTCATGCTTAATTTTATGAATACCATACTTACCCATACCATTGCCTTCAAGATGTTCTAAATCTTTTGAATTGCATGTTTTGGCTACATGTAATTTGATTTTAAGTGATATCAATGCTATCAATAATGCATTTTCTTTGTTAGGTGATGCTTGCTTATGATTGATCTTTATTTACATCACCTATTTCATGCATTGAGATTTTAGACATTGTGAAATTGGATCGTAAGCTTACTAATTGCATATTTTTTTAGGCTTTTCAAGCTTTTTCGGTGACCATTGTTGCTATGTTTGATTTTTGGATTTTTAACTTATTATCTCTTTTTCTAAGTTGCATAGCACCCATATCTTCCACTTCTATGTTAATTAGGGTGATGCGAACTAAAATTCAAAATTGTGTCATTGATTGGTTTGTGTGAGTTCTTATATTTTCTTTGTTGATTGTTCTCTTGCACATCAACCAAGGCCTATTCAACATTCCATTTCATATTGCTTGATTTTGCTTGAGTAATTTATGCTTCTTTATTTTGTTGTTGCTTACCTTATAGTTTACTTTAAAGTTATTCAAAGACACTAATGAGTTGAAGTACATATTCCTTTTTGTGTAGTGTGACACACTTGTTGTGTATCCATTGTCACACATGATGTCACTCACTTCATTTATAGTGATCATCCCACCACATTTCAACCAACCTATGCTTCCATGCTTTGCATTTACTGTCTTCTATCCTCTTTTCTATCTTACAGGATGATTTTCCCATAAGCAAAAAACGGAAGCAGAAGAAAAATACCGCAGCAGCGGTTGACTCCACCAGGTCGAACGGCGGCAATCTGGAAGTTGCCTACCCTTGCTATCTTTAAAATCTTGGGCCGGTACAATGGTTTAATTGCCCGACGGATCGATGTGCAAATTTTAAGTGTGGGAGGTCGCCCGAACCGATCGGCTATTTTGGGTGACAAATTTCTATCTCAACACTTTCACATTTTTATTTTCTTTTATTATTAGGTCTTTTAGAATTACTTAGTTGCATTTTTCTTAGTTATTGCATTTCCTATGCATATATATAATAAGCTTAGTCAAAATAATGGAAAATTTCCAAGACTATTTTATCATAGGCACTCTAATGATTTGGCTAAAAAAACTTTCATTGAACTTGCTTGAATTATATTATGTGGAATGTTTTTGAGCTAAGACCGCATAAGCATGTGAGATTTTGAGCCTAAGTGTGGTGGTATCATTATAATCACTTATTTTCGCTTGTGTGTATTCTTTCTCTTCTAAAATTGTATCTTTGATTTGTTTGATTCTTTATGTCCATTTTTGATGTATATTGGATTTATTGATTGAAGGCCATATGTTTCTTAAGTTCACTTACCAAATGGCCTTACCCTTTATCACCTTTGTTAGCCACTTTTGAGCCTATGTTAATCCCCTTTTATTCTTTAATTTAGCACATCACTTTCCCCTAATGTGAAAAATTAATAAATATCCTTCATTTGGATTCTTTGATTAGCTTAGGCTAGCGAGGAGTGTTGTATCCATTCAATGTGTGGAAAATTTGGAACATTGGTTGAGGTAAAAGTGTGTTTTGTATTGTTGTTGAAGATCTTTAATAATTGGGCACTAAAGAACTTGAAAGATTGCGTGGTTTAGAGGTTATAGTAAACTCTCGTTGTACACGTATAGTTACTAAACCAAGCAAATCAACCTTTCTTCATAAACGTTATGGTTGTCACAAGTAACAAACCCCTTTTAAAATTTGATAACCGAGTATTCAAACCTCGGGTCGTCTTCTCAAGGGAATTGCGCGGGGAGGTATGTTCTTATTATTGGTTATGAGTCTTTAAGGTAAGGGTTTAAGAAAGTAGGAAAGCAGTATTTGAATGATAAGAAAAATAAAATAATAATAATAAATTAACTCTTTGGCAACGGTATCAAAAACTGGAGGTTCCTATCCTTATCAGTTGTGATGAAATTTGGATTTTAAATCTCACTTTGTAACCTCTAACTATGAAGGTAGATCAAGTGGATTAATTAGCATTAATCTCAGGGTCCTATGTCAATCCTGTGGAAAGAACTTAGAGTTTTTGGAGCAACTCCCAATTTCAATTCACTGTTTTATTTGACAGCTCAGCGTTACCAATTACTTAACCAAAGCCAAAAGGAAGAAAATATCTAAATTAAAAAAAGATCAATTAAATAAAGCAAAGCAAAATTAAATCTGAAAATATCTCAAATATGCCGTTAACAAAAGAAATTAAATTCTGACATGAATGTTCATAAATTGAATTGGGAAAACAAATAAAATAAAGAACCTGGGATTGAGAGCCACTCCTAAAACTAAAGAGAAATCCTAAATCCTAATCCTAAGAGAAAGGAGAGAACTCTCTCTCTCTAACTACATCTACTCCTGAAACTTGTGAATATGAAAGCTTGTTTATGAATGGATGCCATTTTCCACTTATAGTCTCTTAATCTGTGTTTCTGGCGCGAAACTGGGTCGAAAACAGCCCAGAAATTGCTGAGAGAAGAAATCTGCCACGCTGGTTTTTTCGTCACTGCATGTGCCGCATGGAGCACGCAGTCGCGTCACTTAGCTTCAGGGAAACTATGACATATTATATATAAATCGAAGCCCCCAGACGTTAGCTTCCAACGCAACCAGAACCGCATCATTTGCACCTCTGTTGTAAAGTTATAGCCAGTTGTGAGTGCGAACGGTCAGGTGACAGCTTAGCAATTTCTCCAACTTCTTGTATTCCTTCCATTTTTGCATGCTTCCTTTCCATCCTCCAAGCCATTCCTGCCCTGTAATCTCTGAAAACACTTAACACACATATCAAGGCATCCTAATGGTTAATAAGAGAGGATTAATCATAGGAATTTAAGGCCAAAGAAAAGCATGTTTTCAATCAAAGGACATAATTAGGAAGGCAAATGTAAAAGCCATGCAAATAGCATGAATAAGTGGGTAAAGAGTTGATAAAATCCACTCAATTGAGCACAAGATAAACCATTCAAAATAGTGGATTTATCAACCTCCCCCACACTTAATACATTAGGCATTCCTCATTCTAAGCTCAAGAGAAGCTATAAAAGATGAGAGGAATGGGTAGAATGCATGAAATGCAACCTATCGTTATGAATGCAACTAATGCAGAATGTTTTTACTACTTGTTTAAAAGTAAACAAATCTTTTAAGAACATACATGAACTGGATTCACTAAATTCAAATCATAAAAATGAAGTACAAATAGACTTGCAAGAAGAAATAGCCATGAAAGCCGGAAACAAAGAATCGAGCATCGAGCCCTCACGTAGTGTACACACTCTAATCACTCAAGTGTTTAAGGTTCGATTCTCTCAATTTCTCTACTAACCTTATTTCTTAAGGCTTGCTCTTCATCTAACACATCAACATAAATTTAATACCACAAATACACAAATCAGAGTCTTTTAAGGGTTGTAATGGGGTTAAGGTCAGGTAGGATTGTTTGGCCAAGTGGACTAAAATCTGAATCCTTAATTAACTTACAACTTTCACTCTAACTCTAGACAACTCCATGTAATCCTAATACCACATCTAACTATCCATTAACCATTTTTTCCACATATTCATGCATTCTAATTTCAAGTACGTACATATGCATTGCTTTCACTACTTACTTTGGGCATTTTGTCCCCTTTTACATTTTTGCTCTTTTTCGTTTGCTTTTTCTCTCTCTCTCTCTCTTTATTATATAGTATATATCTTCTTCCTTTTAAGGACATCTTTGTTTATCCCTAAATCCTGCTTCCTCTCTATGCTTAGGGCAACCCTGGTATGCCGGCGTTCGGATCCCGCGCTCCTACGCTTCATTTATATATTATACTATATATATATTATAAAAAAAAAAATTTTTTTCTTTTATTTTTCTCAATGCATATGATTAAATTATTGAATGCATGAACATATCCTAAACATTTCTTTCACATTTTCATAAAGATATATAACACCCAATTCTCAAACCAAATGTTTCGAAACCCACTTTTCCCATACTTAAATCATAAGCACCCTCACTAGTCTAAGCTAACCAAGGATTCAAATTAAGGACATTATTGTTTTTCGCTTAGAGTTAGTGATGAGCTAAAATAAAGAATAAAAGGGGTAAAATAGGCTCAAATTGGTTTGCAAAGGATAATGAAAGGTAAGGCCATATGGGTATGTAAGATCAGTGAAATAAAGGCCTCAATCATATAAGTGCATGTATACATCAAACCATGGAAATATAGAATTAATCAAGACAAAGGTCACAATTTTAGAGAGAAAAACACACACCAAAAATAAAATATTGGTTGGTAAAATGCAACCAATTCAAATAGGCTAAAAAATCTCACTGGTTTTGTATGTTCGAGCTCTAAACCATGTTCCAATATAATATTTCTTCAAATAAGTGTAACAAAAAATTTTATTAGTGAAATGCTCTTAAAAAGGTTTCTTGAAAAAGAAAATATTACTTCAACCAAGTGGTAAAATATGCAAAAAAATCAAACAAACATGCAAATGCAACAACTAATCTACAAAGAAAATTTAAACATTGGTGTTAAGACAAGAAAGTACTAACCCATGGAGATCGGTATCGACCTCCCCACACTTAAAGATTGCACCGTCCTCGGTGCATGCTAAGATGTGCAGGTGGACGGGCTGTTCCAACTGGTGCTTTTCTTCAAGGATTGTGCAGATGAACTTGTCTTGTCTCCCCTTAAGAAGTTTTTTCGCTCCCTTCGTGGTGGCCATCCTGAAAGAAGAGGGAAAAGAAAAAGTAACCCAAAAATAAAGATAGAACATAAATAAAATATGGGTGTTAATGCCAGATAATAAGGGTCTCAATTACATGGTAGCTACAACATGCAAATGAGAAAACAATAGAAGTACATGGCAAATCAGGAATGCAAAAATTTGCAAAAATAGGGAAGAGAGTGTGAGTAAGGAGAGATAATAAAAATTCATGTCAATGTAAAAGTAATACAGGTATAAAAGAATGGCATTGATATAAATAATATTACCTATCCAGAATAAAACAAGTCACTAAGCACCCAAAATAATTCAAGAGAAGATGCAACAGTTAAATAAGAAAATTTTAACACCAAAGGAAAAATAATGAATTTAGAGAAGAAAACAAAAATATGCACAAAATTAAGATGCAATGAATGAAATATYCAAATAAATTAAGTAAAATAAAATAAAAGATAAGAAGAATGAGAAGGGAAAGAAGGGAAGAAGAAGTAAGGAAGATATAAGGAGGGAAAAGAGAAAATAGGATTTGGGGAAGAGAAAGATAAGATATTTTGGCAATTTAGGTTGAGCTGTGCGGCGCAATCGACGCGGACGCGTGGGGCACGCGGTCGCGTGACTTGCGCTTTTAAGTTAATCGACGCGGTCGCGTCGGTCACACGGTCGCGTGACACGTTTTGTGCTACTGGCGCGAGGGCAGCCTCGCGCTCGCACAACTCTCTGTTCAAAAATCATTAATTGCCAAATATTGGGTGACGTGATCGCATGGGGCATGTGATCGCGCGAGTGGCCACTTAGTAGGATGTGATACGGCCGCGTGGGGCACGCGGTCGCGTGAGATGGACTACGCGTCCAGCACCAGTCCAGCACCACTCTAGCACAACTTTCGGCTGTGCACCATTATTACGTCGAAATCCTGGTCACGCGGCCGCGTGGGGCACGCGGTCGCGTGGGAGGCCATTATTCCCATATGACGCGATCGCATCAGCGATGCGGTTGCGTGGGAAGATTTGTGCCATTGGCACGCCTCCAGCCACGCTTTCGCGTGACTTTCTGTTTGTTTTCTTTTCTTCCCATTGCACTGGTGACGCGGATGCGTCAGCGATGCTGCCGCGTCGCGTGCGTGCTTTTTTTTTTTAATGCAATATGCAGAATGCAATGCTTAATGTGAATGCTATGAAAACTTCCAGGTTCAATATAATAAAATAAAATAAAACTCGAAAACAAATAAAACTAAATAAGAATAAAAAAGGAACGATCATACCATGGTGGGTTATCTCCCACCTAGCACTTTTAGTTAAAGTCCTTAAGTTGGACATTTGTTGAGCTTCCTGTTATGGTGGCTTGTGCTTGAACTCATCCAGGAATCTCCACAAATGTTTGTGATTCCAATGGCCTCCGGGATCCCAAACTAGGCACGTAAAGCCTTTGAGCAGCTTCAAACAGATTCTTATGCTCCCGGGGTGTTGGATGTCAGAACAGATTCCAGGATCCCAAACCTTGCTTTTGCACCCGTCTCTCTATGTCTGATCATAATTTCCATCGGGTGGCAAGCAATCTGAATCTCTCACAAACAGTCCCAAACAGACTTCCTAGACACATTCAAGTTGGAGCTACCCCAACCTTTGCGTTTAAACTTAAAAGCTTCCAACCATAAATGAACCTTGTCACAACGACAATTTCTTACCCTGACCCAGTCTTCCTTCTATACTCTTAAATTGTCACAAAAGAGCTCTACAGTTGACCACCGTCTCCAGTAAGCCCATATTAAAGTGGCAAATTAGAAAGCCTAAGGGATATGATTTTACCACACTTTGAATGCGTTGAAGGATGATGAGCAAACTCTAGGGGGAGTATTTTTTAATGAAATGCAAGCCTCCTACTCCCTTGTGTCTTTCTCTGACATACACCTCTTTGCAAGCTTCTGTCAATTTCAACCTCTCCTCTTGGTAGCTTTCTTCTAATTCAACACGTCTTTCATTGTTTTCCAAGGTCATGTGCGAGCGTTGATGCATCTCTCTCTCTTGAATCTCCATCTCCTTGATCAACCTCTTTCCAAGTCTTCAATTGTGATATGCCTTGGAGGTTGTACACACCTCCTCAGCATCATATTTCAATCGCCCTCTGGTAAGAGGTTTTATAACCTGACTTTTCCCATGGAGTTCAGCATCTCCTTAAGTCTTCAACCGACTTCATTCCTCTGCGCACACTATTATGGCTTCCTCCACTGTTCCAATACAAAGCCATGTTCCTCATTGGTCCACCCAAGTTTCTTATGTCTCCTTCATGCTTTGCTCTCTTTTGAATTCCTCCACATGTAGCTATGGGAGTACTTTGAGTGTTCAGATATTGGAAGCTATTTTATTTACTAACTCAACTCGCAAGGTGGCCGCGAAATTTTGCACACTCTGCTTATTCATCCTTTCTTAGCCTTTGAAGAAGAACACGATGAGTCTGTCATCCATTGGAGGTTGGGTGGATATGAGAATTCATTGGTGGGAGAGAGGGTTCATAATAGGAAGATGGTTCATCTTGATAATGTCATGGAGATCGGTGATTTATTAGAGGTGGTTGGTTTCTGAATGTTGTGTTGAAATGGGGTGGTTCTATATATTGGTTCATATAGCTCATAATTGAGGTGTTGTCGATTGATGCGTATTGGGTTTGGTTTTTATGGAGGTGAATGGTGGAAAGGGGCTGTTGGTGAGTTGGTGGTCCAAAATTATGTTGAGAGGGGGTTCATAGGCGCTCTTGGTGGTGGTTGTTGATAATCAAAACGCAGTCCGCTCCACCATTGCCTTGAATATGCATCACGGAATGTAGTTGCATAAGTCCATTGGAGGTGGTTGTTGCCATGAGGGTTAATTAAATCCTTCTGGCTCCTCCCACGTTTGATATCTTCCACACCTGATGTCTGTTCTTCATAATAGTTTCCATTCCTAACAACAACATTGGAATCAAACTTGAAGCCAGAGGGTGAGAATCATATAGTAGGAGAAATAAAAATAAAAAACCTAACCAAAAAGAATAATAATTTTGAAAAGAGATTGACTTTTCTTAAAAATAAATTGAATTGTTTGATAAAGATAGATAGATAAGATAAATAAAATTTTAAAATAAAAATCTAAATTTCTTTTTTAAATATTTACAATAAAACACAATAATTAAGGCACAACGTTTGCAAATTTCCCGGCAACCGGCGCCATTTGAAGAACTGAAGATTGATGGTTTAGAGGTTATAGTAAACTCTCGTTGGCAAGTATAGTTACTAAACCAAGCAATCAACCTTTCTTCACAAACGTTTATGGTTGTCACAAGTAACAAACCCCTTTGAAATTGAATAACCAGATTCAAACTCGGGTCGTTTCTCAAGGATTGCGGGCGGTAGTATCGTTTCTTATATCTTGGTTATGAGTCCTTGTAAGGAAGGGTTTTAGAAAGTAGGAAGCAGTAATAGATTGAGATGAAAGAAAAATAAAATAATATAATAAAATAAACTCTTGACAAGGTATCAAAACTGGAGGTCCTCCTATCCTTATCAGTTGTGATGAAATTTGGATTTTATATCTCACTTTGTTAACCTCTAACTATGAAGGTAGATCAAGTGGATTAATTAGCTTAATCCTCAGGTCCTAGTCAATTCCTGTGGAAAGACTAGAGTATATTGGAGCAACTCCCAATTTCAATCACTGCTTTATTTGACAGCTCAAGCGTTACCAATTACTTTAACCTAAGCCAAAAGGAAGGAAAATATCTAAATTAAAAAAGATCAATATAAATAAAGCAAAGCAAAAAATTAAACAAAAAATCTGCAAACTCAAATAAAAAAAAAACAATAACAAAAGAAATCAAATCTGCATAGAGATTCATAATGAATTGGGAAAACAAATAAAAATAAAGAACCTGGGATTGAGAGCCACTCCTAAAACTAAGAGAAATCCTAAATCCTAATCCTAAGAGGAGAGGAGAGAACCTCTCTCTTTAAAAACTACATCTACTCCTGAAATTGTGAATATGAAAGCTTGTTTATGAATGGAACATTTCCCCCGCTTATAGCCTCAATCTATGTTTTCTGGGCCGCAAACTGGTCAAAAACAGCCCAGAAATTGCTGGAGAAGAAACTGCCACGGCTGGTTTTCGTAACTGCGACTGCCGCATGGAGCACGCGGTCGCGTCGCTAGCTTCAGGGAAACTATGAATATACTATATCAAATCGACAGACCCCAGAGTGTTAGCTTCCAACGCAACTAGAACCGCATCTTTGGACCTCTGTAGCTAAAGTTTTACCAGTTTGAGTGCGAAGAGGTCAGGCTGGACAAGCTTAGCAATTTCTTCAAACTTCTTGTATTCCTTCCTTTTTGCTGCTTCCTTTCCATCCTCCTAAGCTGTTCCGCCTCAATTCAATACTTGAAAAACATTAACACACATATCAAGGCATCTAATGGTAATAAGAGAGGATTAATCATAGAGAATTTAAGCGTCAAAGAAGCATGTTTTCAATCAAAGCAATAATTAGGAAGGCAAATGTAAAACCATGCAAATAGCATGAATAAGTGGAGGTAAAAGAGTTGATAAAATCCACTCAATTGAGCACAAGATAAACCATATAATAGTGGTTTATCAGGCACTACTCAAGCATAAATGTATTTGAAAACCATATCATTGATGGTTCTTGATATATATCTTAGTGTTGAAAATAAATAAAATAATAAATAATAAATAAATAAATAAAATAATATAAAAATAGAAAAAAAGAAAAAGAAAGAAAAGCAAATAAAAAGGGGACAAATGCCCCAAGTAATTCAAATAATAATTTAATGCATATGTGTTCAGATGATCAAAAAGTGAAGGAATGCATGAGTGTGTGAAAAAGTGAAGAATGGGTAGTTAGGTTTGCATTTGAATTGTATAGGTTGTAGGTTAGGTGAGAGCTTAAGCTAGTCAAAGATTCAAATTTCAAGCTCACTTGACCAAATACAATCCTACTTTGACCCTAGCCCCATTACAACTTATGGATAAGTCCTCATGATATTTGTATGCATGCATTGAATAATTGTTGATTGTTAGATGAAAAACAAATCTTTCAAAGCATGATTAAAGGTGAATTTAGTGAATCAACCCTATACACTTGAGCGACTAGAGCGGTGATGCGTGAGCATCTTCTCTACCTTTTCCTAGTGAATTTGCACTTGAATTATTAAGTTTAATCAAGATTTGATGTATTTTAGCCACTATGGATGCTACTTTGAGTTGTATGCAATTCTGTTAATTTCAGGTAGAATTTTGGATGAATCTGACAAGAGTTGGAGTCAAAGACAGAGAAAGGAGGACTTGCTGCCACCTCCATCCCGAACTTGATCATTGCCAAGTTTGGCGTGGGCATAAAGAGTTCCAAGAATCAACGCTGCCTCCTCCATGCCGAAACTTCAAGTTCGGCGCCAGCATCAACACCTCCAAGGGAATACACGCATAACCTCCATGCCGAACTTGAAGCACCTCAAGTTCAACACCAATATGACAATTCCAAGGAGAAACCATACTGCCTCCTCCATGCCGAACTTGAAGTTTTTCAAGTTCGGCGCCAACCTTAAGTGCAAGAGTGGTCCCCATGTACGTCCAAAGGCTGTACGAATCAACTAATTAAGTTTTGATTTAAACTTTTATTAGTTTTAGAATTAGGAAAAGATATTATTTTAGTTTTAGGAAATATATTTTACATTAATTAGGATTAGATATAAAAGGGAAAAGAACCAGCCCTTCGGGCTTTTCTCTTCTCTTCTACCTCATTCCACAATTGACAGTTTTTCAGAATCCTAGTTTTCTCTCTGAATCATGAGCAACTAAACCTCCACTGTTGAGGTTAGAAGTAATGTCTATTGTATGGATTGATACTATTATTTTTCTATTTTAATTCATGTATTGATTTCTATTTCAAGAATTGTTTTCGTTCTTTATCTTATGAATCTAGGTGGAACGGAAGTATGACCCTTATTCTAATTGAGTTCTTGTATAACTTGGAAAAGCTCTTTACTTAAACAACAGCTTGAAAATAATTTCTCCTAAATTTCTAATTATCTGGACTTAACGGGATACGTGACATATAATCCTCTTATATTTGGGTAATTAGGGTTTCTATGGCATATAAACTAGAATTTAACTTCACCCTCTAATTGGAATTAAGTGACCAAGGAATTGGCGGTTGATGAAGGTTAGAAGAGACTAAAAAGGTCTAAGGAATTAGGGTTTAGTCATATCTAGTTTGCCATGAATTAAATCTTGCATGATTAAAATAGTTAGTAAGAAAAGTCAATCCGAAAATTAGATATCTCTGAAGCCTTAACTGTTTCTCCATGTATACTTCACAACTTGTTTACTGCTTGCTTTTCTGATATTCTGAATTTACTATTAATGCTTTTGAACTCTCAAAAGACCATTTTCTGTTTGTCTGACTAAGCCAATCACTCAATCATTATTGCTTAATCCATCTATCCTCGTAGGATCAACCCTCACTCACCTGAGGTATTACTTGGTACGACCCGGTGCACTTGCTGGTTAGATTGTGGTTATAAATTTTGCACCAAGTTTTTGGTGTCGTTGCCGGGGATTGACTGTGATTGACAACTATT
The DNA here is from genome assembly GCA_003063285.2 of Arachis monticola. Taxonomy (NCBI): domain Eukaryota; kingdom Viridiplantae; phylum Streptophyta; class Magnoliopsida; order Fabales; family Fabaceae; genus Arachis; species Arachis monticola. Next base: position 15,267 of record QBTX01001691.1, on the reverse strand, counting down.
AGTTGTTTGATTGCTTAGATTAGGCATTTTAGTTTTAATTTTATTTAAGTTTTGCATTATTATTTTTGAAACTTAGTAATAATATTTTTCCTTAATTTCTGAAATTAAGTTTGGTGTTACCTAGTTAATTTTATTTTAATTTTTCTATTTAATTTTCTTGAAAATTTTGAATTTTTCTAGTTTTCTTTTGATCATTATTTTCGAATTTTTCTTGCATTAAATAGTAAGTATTTTATTTTATTTTATTTCTTTACACAGGTTACCTTACTGGGAATTCTCTATACTCTAACGTAGAGAATCCCATCTTTTCTTGTCTTCTGTCTGTTTATGAGCAGGAACAGAGACAAGGAACCTCTATTAGACTTTGATCCTGAACCTGAAAGGACTTTGAGGCGGCGTTTACAACAAGCAAGACTTTACAAGGCTGCAGAGTCCACTATGGATCATAATAATGCTGCTAATGCCAATATGGCAAATCTGAATGGGAATGAACAACCCAGAAGAGTGCTTGGCTCTTACACTGTTCCTAATACAGATCTTTATGGCAAAAGTATTGTGGTGCCTCCTATAGCTGCAAACAACTTTAAACTGAAGCCATAACTAGTTACCCTTGTGCAACAAAATTGTCAATATCATGGACTCCCTCAGGAAGATCCAAATCAGTTTATTTCTGATTTTCTGCAGATTTGTGATACTATGAAAACTAATGGAGTGAATCCTGAGGTGTACAAACTCATGCTCTTCTCATTTGCTGTGAAGGATAGAGCAAAGCTATGGTTAGATTCTCAACCCAAGGAGGGTCTGGATACTTGGGATAAGGTTGTCACTGGATTTCTGACTAAATTCTTTCCACCACAATAGCTAACTAAGCTGAGGGTGGAGGTGCAGACCTTCAGATAGAAAGATGGTGAGACTCTCTATGAAGCCTAGGAGAGATACAAGCTACTGACCAGGCAATGCCTTCTAGACATGTTCTCTAAATGGACTCACCTGGATATTTTTGATGAGGGCTTATGTGAAATGTCTAAGATGCACTTAGATAACTCTGCAAGTGGTTCTTTGCACATGAAGAAGACATCAGAGGAGACTATTGAGCTTATTGAGTTAGTTGCTAACAACCAATACTTATATTCCTCCAACAGGAATCCTGTGCACTCTGAGACTTCTCAGAAGAGAGGTGTTTTGGAAGTACAAGCTGTTGATGCTCTTCTTGCTTAGAACAAACTTTTATCTCAGCAAATAAGTCTAATTACTCAATAGTTGAGTGGAATGTAAGTTTCAGCTGTCAAGACTCAGAATGCACCCCAAGAAGCCTCTTATGACATGACAGGTAACTTTATGCAAAATGAGAATTATGATTATGCTCAATCTTCTTCTGAATAGGTCAACTACATGGGGAATGGTCCTAGAAACCCCAATAATGATCCATACTCTAAGACCTACAATCAAGGGTGGAAGAATCACCTAAATTTTGGGTGGAGAGAGCAACCTCAAAGATCTCAGAATTTCAACAATAATTCTCAAGGCGACTTTCAACAGAATAATCATAATAACTGCCAATTTTAGTCTCATCAACAACAACCACCTCGCAGGCAAATTCTCAACCTCAGCAGAATTCTAACTGGGAGACAATGATGAATAGTTTTATGTAGAAACCAGAGTTTCCATTAGAAACTTGGAGGTGCAAATGGGCCAGTTGAGCAAGCAAATACCTGAGAGGCCTTCAAGTACTTTTCCTGGTGATACAGTGGTGAACCAAAGAGAATATTGAAAGGCTATTCAGTTGAGAAGTGGTAAAGTAGCTGGTTCTGAGACCAAGGTCAATGAGGAGCTAGTTGAAAAAAGAAGCTCTAGAGGAGAAGAAGGAAGAAGTGGAGCACGTGCCTCCAAAGCGTGCAGACAACCCATTCCTAGACTTTCTTGACACCTATCCTACATTGTCCAAGACTCCTGAGTACAAGCCAAAAATGCCATATCCTGAAAGGCTTCAGAAGGCTTCCAAGGACAAGCAATTTTCTAGATTTTTAGAAGTCTTCAAGAAGCTGCAAATCAACATTCCTTTTGCAGAGGCTCTTGTGCAAATGCCTCTCTATGCTAAATTTATAAAAGAATTGTTGACTAATAAGACGAATTAGAAGGAATGGTGTTAACCAAGGAATGCAGTGCTATTATTCAACATAACCTTCCTGAGAAGATGCAAGATCCAGGAAGCTTTGTCATTCCTTGTACCATTAGAGATGTCACTATTCAGAGAGCTTTATGTGATCTTGGAGCTAGCATCAATCTCATGCCATTTTCAGTGATGAAAAAGCTTCAAATTGAGGAGGTAAAATCCACTTGTATTTCTCTTCAACTTGCTAATCTTTCAAATAAATTTCCTGTGGGTGTTGTTGAGGATTTACTTGTGAAAGTGGGACCATTTATTTTTCCTGCTGATTTGTTATATTAGATATGGAAGAGGATGCAAAATCCTCTATTATTCTTGGTAGACCCTTTTTAGCTACAGGTAGGGCTTTGATTGATGTGCAAAAGGGTGAGTTAACCCTGAGGGTCAATAAAGAACAGGTGGTCTTTAATGTATTTGAAGCACTCAAACACCCTAATGATTTTGAAGGGTGTGTGAGAGTTGATGTTATTGAATCACTTGTTCAAGAGGTACTGGAAGCTAAGGTACTTGATGATATTTTGGATCCTATTTCTAAGTATGAGTTAGTTGAAGTTGATTATTCACCACCCCAGAATGAGCTGATGAACACGCCAATAAAGGAGGAGGAAGTCCCCAAGCTTGAGCTCAAACCTCTACCTCATTCTTTGAAATATGTGTTCTTAGGTGAAAATGAGTCATATCAAGTGATTATTAGCTCTTCCTTGAATCCTGGAGAGGAAGAGGCGCTTATTACAGTGCTCAAGAGCCATAAAACAGCTCTTGGGTGGACCATTAGTGATTTAAAAGGGATTAGTCCAACCAAGTGTATGCACAAGATCCTTCTTGAAGATGATTCTAAATCGGTTGTGCAACCACAAAGGAGACTCAATCCAACTAGGAAAGAGGTGGTCCAAAAAGTGGTAATGAAACTATGGGAAGCAGGGATTATTTACCCTATTTCTGACAGCCCTTGGGTAAGCCTTGTGCAGGTAGTTCCTAAGAAAGGAGGGATGACGGTGATCAAGAATGAAAAGAATGAGCTTATTCCTACAAGGACAATCACAGGATGGAGAATGTGCATAGACTACAGGAGTCTCAACACTACTACAAGGAAGGATGACTTCCCCCTGCCTTTCATTGATCAGATGCTTGAAAGGTTAGCTAGTCATTTTTTTATTGTTTTTTAGATGGATATTCTGGATATAACCAAATTGCAGTAGACTTTCAAGATCAAAAGAAGACAGCATTCACATGCCCTTTGGGTGTATTGCTTATAGGAGAATGCCATTTGGACTCTATAATGCTCCAGCAACTTTTCAGAGGTGTATGCTTTCAATTTTTTCTGATATGATTGAAAAAGCTCATTGAGGTATTTATGGATGACTTTTCTATTTTTGGTAATTCTTTTGAATCCTGCCTTAAGCATTTATCTCTGATCTTGAAATGGTGTCAAGAATCAAACCTTGTTTTAAATTGGCAAAAATGTCATTTTATGGTTACAGAAGGTATTGTTCTTGAACACTGAATTTCAAGCAAGGAGATTGAGGTTGATAGAGTAAAGGTGGAGGTAATTGAAAAATTATCACCACCAGCTAATGTTAAGGCAGTTAGGAGCTTCTTGGGTCATGCAGGTTTTTATAGAAGATTTATAAAGGATTTTTCAAAAATTACTAAACCATTGAGCAACCTATTAGTTGCTGATGTTCCTTTTGTCTTTGATGCTGAGTGCCTGCATGCTTTTGAAACTCCGAAAGCAAATCTTATCTCTGCTCCCATTATAGCTCCCCCTGACTGGGATTTACCATTTGAATTAATATGTGATGCTAGTGATTATGCTATTGGGGCTGTTTTATGAAAGAGGCATGGCAAGATTATACATGTCATTTACTATGCTAGCTGTGTGTTAAATGATGCTCAAAAGAATTACACAACTACAAAAAAAGAATTATTAGCTATTAAGTATGTTGTTGATAAGTTTAGGTCCTATTTAATTGGTTCTAAGGTTATTGTTTATACTGATCATGCTGCTTTGAAGTATCTTCTAACCAAACAGGATTCTAAACCAAGATTAATCAGATGGGTGTTACTCCTTCACAAGTTTGATATTGAGATAAAAGACAGGAAAGGATCAGAAAATCAGGTAGCTGATCACCTTTCCAGAATTGAGCCTAAAGAAGGAGTACAATCACCCACAGTTGTGATTGAGACATTTCTGGATGAGCAACTGTTTCTCATTTAGTAGGCTCCATAGTTTGCAGGCATTGCAAATTACAAAGCCATGAATTTCATTCCAAAGGAGTACAGTAGACAACAAGTGAAGAAGTTATTGACTGATGCAAAGTACTACTTTTGGGAGGAGCCATACCTTTTTAGAAGATGCTCAGATGGTATAATCTGAAGATGTGTTCCAAATGAAGAAACACAACAGATTCTTTGGCACTGTCATAGTTCTAATTATGGAGGCCACTTTGATAGTGAAAGGACAGCTACAAAGATCCTTCAGAGCAGATTTTACTAGCTGACTCTCTTCAGGGATTCAAGAGCATTTGTGAAGAACTGCGATAGGTGTGAAAGAGCTACGAATCTCCCTACTAACCATGAGATGCCACAGTAGGGGATTCTTGAGGTTGAGTTGTTTGATGTGTGGGGTATTGACTTCATGGGACCTTTTCCACCCTCATATTCCAACAACTATATTCTGGTGGCAGTTGATTAAGTGTCCAAGTGGGTGGAAGTTGTGGCCCTGCCCACCAATGATGCCAAAGTGATGATGAGCTTTCTTCAGAGATATATTTTTAGCCGGTTTGGTGTCCCAAGGACACTTATTAGTGATGGTGGGAGTCACTTCTGTAACAGACAACTGGACCCACTTCTGCAGAGATATGGAGTTCGTCACAAAGTGGCAATCCCCTATCACCCTCAGACAAGTGGACAGGTTGAGGTTTCTAATAGAGAACTCAAGAGGATTCTAGAGAAGATCGTCAGTGTCTCAAGGAAGGACTGGTCTAGGAAGCTTGATGATGCTCTCTGGGCATACCGGACAGCTTACAAGACTCCTATTGGCATGTCTCCTTATCAGTTGGTCTATGGTAAAGCCTGTCACTTACCAGTTGAGCTGGAGCATAAAGCTTACTGGGCAATCAAGTATCTGAACCTTGATGCTCAGGCTATATGAATTAAGAGAATGCTTCAGTTGAATGAGCTTGATGAATTCAGATGTTCAGCTTATGAGAATGTCAAGCTCTACAAGGAGAGAACCAAGATATGGCATGACAAGAAGATTGCCATCAAAGTCTTTGAGCCAGGTGGTGCACGAAATTGTGATCTCAATGGCGCCAACAGCTTGGTACGCACAATTGTAATATCACTCTTCTTCACAACTTCGCACAACTAACCAGCAAGTGCACTGGGTCGTCCAAGTAATAAACCTTACGTGAGTAAAGGTCGATCCAACAGAGATTGTCGGCTTGTAGCAAGCTATGGTCACCTTGTAAATATCAGTTAGGCGGATTCAAATAGTTATAGAGTTTTAATAATTAAAAGATAAATAAAACGTAAAATAAAGATAGAGATACTTATGTAATTCNGAATCAATCACATTAATTGTTAGTAAAGATTTTGAAATTATGAAATGAAATTAAGAAAAAGATTTTGAAAATCATTTTAAAGTTTTCGAAAATAATAAAAAAATGAAAAAGATTTGATTTTTGAAAAGGTTTTGAAAAGATAGGATTTTTAAATTGAAAATTTGACTTGACTCATAAGAAACAACTAAATTTTAAAAAATTTTTTTTGAATAAGTCAACCCAAATATTCAAAATTTATGAGAAGAATAAGGGAAAGATAATTTTTTTGATTTTTTGAATTTTTAATCAAGAAAGAGAAAAACACAAAAAAAAAGACACACGACATAAAAATTATGAATCAAAACACACAATGTATGCAAGAATACTTTGAATGTCAAGATGAACTCCAAGAACTTCTTTTTGAAAATTTTTAAGAAAAGAAAAATATGCAAGACACCAAATTTAAAAGATTTTTAATTTTGAGACACTAACAAATTGAAAATGCATATGAAAAACAAGAAAAGATGCACAACAAGAAAATGCAAAGATCAAACAAAGAAGATCATCAAGAACAACTTGAAGATCATGAAGAACATATGATGAATTTTTGAAAATTAAGAAAAAATTACAAACATGCAATGGACACCAAACTTAAAACTTGACACTAGACTCAAACAAGAAACACAAAATTTTTGGTTTTTATGATTTTGTAAATTTTTTTGGTATTTTTCGAAAATTATTTTGAAAAAGAAAAAATAAGGATTTCAAAATTTCTAATGAGAATTCCAGGAATCATACAATGTTAGTCTAAAGCTCTGGTCCAAAGCACTAGACATGGCTAGTGGCCAGCCAAACTTTAGTATAACATTACATACAATAGCTAATTTGCTGAGAAAGACAAAGAAGCTCTTCTCAAGATAGTTGAAACCTCGGTCCAAAAGATTAGACATGGCCTAACAGCCAGCCAGGATTCAACGTATCTCATGAAACTCTAGAATTCATTCTTAAAAATTATGAAGAACATAGAATAATTTAAATTTTTTTTGAAAATTTTTCGAAAATAAAAATAAAAATAATAAAAAAAGGTTAAAATTAAAATAAAATTATCTAATCTGAGCAACAAGATGAACAATCAGTTGTCCAAACTCAAACAATCCCCGGCAACTGCGCCAAAAACTTGATGCACAAAATTGTGATCTCAATGGCGCCAACAGCTTGGTACGTACAATTGTAATATCACCCTTCTTCACAACTTCGCACAACTAACCAGCAAGTGCACTGGGTCGTCCAAGTAATAAACCTTACGTGAGTAAGGGTCGATCCCACGGTGATTGTCGGCTTGAAGCAAGCTATGGTCACCTTGTAAATCTCAGTTAGGTTGATTCAAATGGTTATAGATTTTTAATAATTAAAAGATAAATAAAACGTAAAATAAAGATAGAGATACTTATGTAATTCATTAGTGAGAATTTCAGATAAGCGTATAGAGATGCGTTGTTCCTTCTGAATCTCTGTCTTCCTATTGCCTTCATTCAATCCTTCATACTCTTTTCTATGACAAGCTGTATGTTGAGCAGCACCGTTGTCAATGGCTACTTCCCATCCTCTCTGAAAATGGTCCTCTACGGTTTCCCACATGGCTAATCAGTTGTTGGTTCTCGATCGTGTAGGAATAGGATTTACTATCCTTTTATGTCTGTCACTACGCCCTACAGTCGCGAGTTTGAAGCTCGTCACAGTCATCCCATCCCAAATCCTACTCGGAATACCACAGATAAGATTTAGATTTTCCGGATCTCAAGAATGCTGCCAATTAATTCTAGCTTATATCACGAAGACTCTGATCTCACGGAATGGAAGGCTCTGTTGTCAGGAGAGGCAACCATGCGTCGTGGACCAGGAATCCAAGAGATGCACACTCTAGCTTGTTTTCATGTAGAACGGAAGTGGTTGTCAATCACGCGTTCATAAGTGAGAATGGTGATGAGTGTCACATAATCATCACATTCATCATGTTCTTATTTGCGAATGAATATCTTATAATAAGAATAAGCATGAATTGAATAGAAGAACAATAGTACTTTGCATTAATACTCGATGAGCAGCAGAGCTCCACACCTTAATCTATGGTGTGTAGAAACTCCACCGTTGAAAATACATAAGAACTAGGACTAGGCATGGCTGAATGGCCAGCCTTCCCAAATGGCATATGAATTCAAAAATAGGAAAAAATACTAGACCCCATAGTACAATAGTAAAAAGTTCTATTTATACTAAACTAGTTACTAGGGTTACAGAATTAAGTAAATGATGCAGAAATCCACTTCCGGGCCCACTTAGTGTGGGCTTGGGCTGAGCATTGAAGCTTTCACATGTAGAGGTCTTCCTTGGAGTTGAACACCAGTTTGTAACTTGTTTCTGGCGTTTGACTCTGCTTTGCAACTTATTTTTGGCGTTTGACGCCAGAATAGGGCAGAAAGCTGGCGTTAAACGCCAGTTTTCATCATCTAAACTCGGGCAAAGTATGGACTATTATATATTGCTGGAAAGCCCTAGATGTCTACTTTCCAACGCAGTTGAGAGCGCGCCATTTGGACTCTTGTAGCTCCAGAAAATCTACTTTGAGTGTAGGGAGGTCAGAATCCAACAGCATCTGCAGTCCTTCTTCAGCCTCTGAATCAGATTTAAGCTCAAGTCCCTCAATTTCAGCCAGAAATTACCTGAAATTACAGAAAAATACACAAACTCATAGTAAAGTCCAGAAATGTGATTTTTATTTAAAAACTAATAAAACAATCGTTACAAATCTTTTGTGTGTAACTCTTTAGAAGAATAATAAGAAAAAGGTGAAATCAATTGTGTAGTTGATAAATCTCGAAATAAATCCAAAAATTACTCTTCGACAGCAATACAGAACCATATAAGTATCGAGTGCGATAAAGACAAAGGCTTTGTTAAAACATATAACAAAAATACGTCAAAAAAATTGTATAAAAGAAAAGAAAAAAGCAAGCATAAAAAAAAGCACAAGACTCTGGTCTTTCTCTAAACCAGAAATGTTTTGTTGCCAACAAAGAGAAAAGACACCCAAGTCAAACCCTAATAACTACTCAAAAGCAAGTGTAAAAAAAGACGACCTATCTAAAAGGACTTATTATGCATAACTACATCATGTAGAGATAAGTAATGCACAAATGAATAATAATTCAGTCTGTCGCCTAAGGGGTTGCATAAAAATCATCTCTAAGAATATACATTGTCATCCCTAATCCATATATTCTCAATGTTGAAGTGACGAAATTCTCTGATGAATGAAGTATTGATAATAAATATTCCGAATTGCAGTAGTACCAATGAGACGGTTAAATCAAAGTGAGAAAGCTAACTGAAAGCGCCGTTATAACTTCACATGATCCAAACAATAAAGAGTGTGCCTTTAAACAACTGTACACCTCTAATAAATGGGACGTTCTAGACCAAAGCTTACAATTTAGAATGTTGTAATCACAATCTAAAAGGATTCACCCAATTATGTGTCATAACAACTAATATAAAATCGCTTTTATATGTTAATCATCGGTTGATTAAATACTCCTGTGCAAACTAAGATCAAAACCCTTAGGCGTTACACCACAATCGGCCGAAGATAATACTAAGATAGATAGACGTGTCCGTCAAGGATAGTCAAACACTCACTATACAATAGGAAATGAAATAACCACTATCTAACATAGTCAATGTGTAGTTCCTATAGATTCCAATCCTTCTAAATTTCAAAGGAATTATAGAATATAGATTTACAATGCAAAAGCTGTATGCAGGGCCAAAATACTTTGGGACTTATTACGTCGTCTCATTCTAACGGACTAATTTATTTCCATATTTGGGAATTTTAATATAATCATTGCATTTTCCTTTCACTAATTATTCCTATTGATTTTCAGTGCTTTAATTAGAGCACCAAGCAACTAATTTAATTAATTCCTTGGATTACGGGAAATAATTATATGCTTTGGATTTGTTTTTTTTTTTTTCATTATAAGTGTTGCTTAAATTGTATATGTTCGATGATGGTGTCGTGGTATTGTAAATCACACTTTTAACAATCAAAAAGTGAGTTGTCCATATTTTCTATACGTGCACTTCAAGTGTATTTTCTGGCTGAAAATGAAAGACCTACTTATAGCAAATAATAATCTTCCATGTCAAGACTGGATAAAAGTGATCTACTTAGATGTCTGTCGTTCGCGACTCCCTACACGATCAAGAATGGTGCAATCTATTCTGTGACTTTAACAGAAATGTAGCCCATATCGATAACACTCTCCAATCCTGAGGCTTGGAAAGTACACATCCATGGCTTCCAGAAATCTGAAATATATTACGTTCTACACACCGTTGATGATTGCAAATCAGACACTTGCCGTCTCAGAACGCCAACTTCGCCCCGAATAATCAAATATGCAACCCCGTCATTAGAATCAACACGAATGACAAAACAATAACCCGAAGTGAATATATAAACCAGACACACAAACAAATACACACACTGCCTGGATTTAGTTATACTCCATAATCAAGATTGTGATTACTATCGTCAAAGCTACAATGCTACAGACAATACCAATAAAGCACACACACAAAGAATGCACACAAGCATAGTCAGTCCATCAAAACCTAACCGCTTTTCAATTTTCAATTCAAAAATATCATAAAAAAAAAAAATAAACTAAAATAATACTTAGCCTACAAAAATAGATCCTTACTCATCACCTCATTCTTATCTCTCTAACAGACTTGGTCATTCTGTTCACACCCTTCAGTACCTACCACCATATAAGCAGACAAAGCCGAGAAATTAAATCACATCATTTAGTTATTAACTGGTAGTAATTGTTCTAATAATTAATTAAAAAAAAAAAAAATTTTATAATATGAGATTGTAATCTTCCCTCACATGTTACTCAATGTACCTGAACATATACGTTGTCAAAAGCATTTAACAATATGGCATATTTTTCTTATCTACATAGTTCACATGATAATTAGTGACTTCAGACATATAAGATATTCATTCCTACTACCCGAAAACATGATGAATGTAATATGATTAGAATGAAACTCATCAAATACGCACATTCACCCTCCAGCAAACGCTGCCTACCTGAACAACCTTTCCTATCTCAACTGATCTCTATCATTGAAGACGTACTTGTAGTAGCCTTATTCTTAAGTCTTCTTCCATATCGACAATGATCCGAACCTTAAGTTCTCCAAGACCATACTGTCTGTACCTTAATAAGCTTTGAGATATTCATTGGCGGTCATTCCTTAGATCCAGAAATCTAAACCTTGTCTGTTATATTCCGAGTAGGATTCTGGATGGCCATGACTCGGGGACTGAGCTTCATATTTTACTACGCGAGTGTTGGTCTATGACAGTACGGCCCACAAAGTTTATCATATTGGATTCCTAATTCCAACATGGGAGTGAAAACCGACAAGAATAATTAGCCCTGCTCTACCATTCTTATATCGGAATCATCTTGAGTGAGTACAGTGCAGAATGGACCCATTTCACTGAGAGGACAGACTATCATGACAACGTTATCCCCCCAACATTACAGTCTTGCCAATGACCAAATCCCATTTGAGCCATAAGATGATGAAGAGGAAATAAGAAAGACAGAGTTTCAGACCTACAACCAAGCATCTCCATACACTTATCTGAAATCTTCCTACAATAATTACATAAGTATTTAATTTCTATCTTGTTAAATTATTTTTAATTATTAATTTAATCATGCAAACCCCCATAACCATTGAATCCGCCTGACTAAAATCTAATACAATGAAGTATTACCACAATCTTGTTCCAAGCCGACAATCTCCTGGGATCAACCCCTTACTCACGTAAGATATTACTTTGACGACCCAGTCACCTTGGTTAGTGTGCGAATTGGAAGAAGAATTAGATTATATTGCTACCAATTGTTCGCGCCATGAGATCACAATTTCGTACACCAATAGAGTACCAACGAGTTCAAAATTCAAACCCAATTGGCCCAAACCCAGATATATAACCTTCATTAACCCATTTAAGCTCACTTCTTCCTCACGTTAAACGATATCCAAATGGGTTAGAGAGAAAGATGATGGAAGGTGAGACCAATAAACTCCTCCCTGCAATTTCGTAACTATTCATCACATTTAATCTTTAGTACTCAATAGTCAACAAACTTTTTCCATATACGTAGCTATAGGATCACGTAGATTGACGATATTCCTTTCACTCACTTTGTCTGGGCCAATGCGTGACTCTTATAAAAGCTTCTTCTCTTCATTCTCATATGCTATACCTTTTTTATGTATTAGTATACCCTTTCAACGAACCATCTCTATTCTCAGATTTCCTTCTAATTTCAATTTGATTTCCAACCATTAGGGAATGTTAATAAATTTGTGATCTTCTATTGTTTAGTAAGAGAACGTCCAATCCTATGTCCTAGTGGAGTTTTTGTCCAAGTTACTGTAGAAAAGGTTAAGAGTACAACCTCTCTATACGTTCCATTTCTTCCCAGGTATATGTTAAAACGATCTGTTACTGAATAAATAATGAACACTGTCAATTGTTTATACTATATAAATTTTAAGTAATTTTTTTTTTTTTTATATCTTTATTTAGATGTTTTGAGTTTTTGATGTGAAAAATATATTCCATCATTATAGGTTGTGATCTCGATGATATTGCTTAAGTCTATGATGAATGTGATTTTACATATGATGAATTTGTCGTAAAGGTTGGTTAATATAACGCTTATGAACTATGTCTGAATTATAAGAATGATAATAAGTGTGTTGTTTATGTTTGATACCTTGTGATGAGCATGAAATTGAGTTAATGATTTTATGTAGAATTGGCTTAAGGCCGCTGATAAGGTGAGAATCCTCCTATTAAATCATTAATAATGATTTATTACTCCTTTTTTCTATGCCGTAATAATGATATTCTTTTTAAATTAATAATAGTTTTGATGAATTGATTAGTTTTTGAATTCTTTTGAATTTTAATTGTCATTTGGGCGTGTTTAAGAAAAATTTGCTATAATTGATAGAATTGGTGTTACAGCCTCCTATCAATAGTGGGATCAAATGTGAGTGTTAGTAAAGTGATGTAAAAGAAGTGTATCTCTGAACCTTACACATTTGGAAGGAGGATAAGCTGAGAAGCTTCCTTAGAAAATCAGATAAGAGCGTCCCCATTTTAATGTTGGCCAAAGTAATGTGAAACTATAGCAGAACCAGAATTGTTGGTTCACCTGAACGATGTTCACTGAAGCAAAAGAAGTCTAGCTTCTGCATTTGATATTGAGAATGTATTACAGAGATGAAGAAATTAGCACGGAGAAATTCATTTCCTTTTCTACCAACCTTACCCTTTATTTTCTCTATAAAAAATGCAAGTGAGCCATTATCAACTGTCACAAATTTTTGGTGTGTGTTTTATTCTTCCATGAATTTATTAATCGTCAAAATCTTTCAATTGTATCTGAGTCACGCTAAGTAAAATTGTTAATTTTATTATATAGTACTCTTTTCATATTTATTTTATGTTTTTATTGTAATTTTTTTTTAATCTGTAATATTTAATTATTTTTAGTTTTCTAATTTATATTTTATTGCATTTTTATTTATCTTGGTAAAATAACCCAGAACTCTTCTCTCTTCTAAATTTTTATTAATTTTTATATATTTTTTGATGTAAATATAATAATTAAGTTTTTTTTTTGAAAGGTTTTTTGTTTTTATCATGTATTTACTGATATATTAGTGCGGTGTATAAATTTTTGGGTATTTTTACAGAGTTATATAATTATTTCTATTATAGAAAATATATATTAACTTTAATTAATATTAACCAAAAAAAAAAAAAAAAAAAATACATATTAATATTATGATGTAGTTTATCAATTATTAATATTATAATAAAAAAAAAAAAAAAAAAAAAAATTTATAATTTTTGTTTTTTTTGAATTATATTTTTTTTTTTTTTTTTTTTTTATATTTGATATTATTAAATGTATCGTTTAATAAGATTAATATTTATTATTGTCTTAATTTAATATACGTCAATACATAGATGCTATACAGAATATAAAATATATAAAGTAAAAAATATATATTTTTTTTTTTTTTTTTTTTTTTTATAACATAAAATAGAAAAATATAAATTGTAAAACATTAAATCTATATAATTTTGAATGATTTTTTTTTTTTTTTTTTTTTTCTTTCATAATTTTATATTAGATTTGTAATTATAATATATAATAAAATTATTTATTTAAGTAATAATTTTTATATCAAAAAAAAAAAAAAAAAAAAAAAAAAAATTAATTATCTCTTTTATTTTAATTTATTTCATCGAAAATAAATATTTTTAATTCCGAAGGCAATGAATTTTGGTCATTATGTTACACACAAGGTTTGCCCAAAGAAAAATAAAAATACTGTAAATGGCACTAAACAATAGAACAAATTCTTTAAGATCAACAAACCAATTAGTGGAACAATCTCTAAAAGTGTGCAGTAACTGAACAATGCATCATCTGGACGCTAAATTAATATCAGTCCCGACTGATTTGATGCCTGAGTAAAATGGCACAATCTAACTTTAATCCATAGCGCGTAATTTAATTTAAGTAAATAAAAAGAAACGATGCTCCTGCAATATGAGAGTGGAGAAAAGCACTTGTTAATATCCTATCCTATCTACAAGAAAAATCCTGGTAGCCTATTAATATACGAAACCTATAGAGTACAACCGCTCATGACCAACTCATTTAGTAGTTATGGGAAATGTGACCATTTGAGAACCGGGTGAGAAAAAAGCTTCTTACACAACTACAAGTAACAGAGAACCAATTTGATTTATCCAGCAGATCCACCACTGAAACGATATACCTGTTAAGAAGATGATGGAGAGCTACTGAATCGTATTTAATAAAAGGGATCTACATTTGTGTATTGATCTTTTGGACCAAGAAATAACTATATACGACACAGCTGTTCTCAAGATACCTGCGAAGTCTATTGTGCTAACATAAGCTACTTAAAAGAGATGAAGAGATAAAGAATGCCTCACATATATTCGTGCAATGTTAAATCATGAAGATGGGTGCCAAATCAACTAGTGTAAAAAATCTTCGAAGGGTGTTGGTGAGACATTAAAATCCTACACCTTCGTATAAATTGTCCTATCACCCAGTTAATCATCTTAAACAGGTCGCATCCAGCCTTTTCACCATATCTTGAATTATGTACAACTGTCACAGCCAAAGCAACAATACCAGACTTTGCCATGTTGCTAAGACGTTAAACTCGATGCCCGTGCTAATAAATCGCGCCTCCAGATATAGGAGTACCATTCTGTTTTAACGCCATGTATCACGTGAAAACCTAAATAAAGACCAGTATAGACTTCCTATGACGAAATTGCCTAGCCCCAAAGTATGTCGCACACAAAATATGAAACTCTTTTTGTCCTGCCTTTTGTAG
>QBTX01001628.1:0-36480 GCA_003063285.2 Arachis monticola | reverse complement strand
ATCCTGAGGGCATGGCTGATTTGGTGGATTCAATGGTTCTTATGTGTGTCCTTTTTGGTTGATTCCGAGTTTTGTGCGTAGCTTAGGCAGTTTCATGGTCTGTACGTAGTGCAGTGATGAAAAAAATTATGAGCTATTGTCACTCCTCGGTTCTGAAGAGAGAGTTTGTTTCTCTACTCGGGTTGTTAGAGATCGCCCTTATTTCTATGCTTATAACTTCTTCTTTGGTCAGCTGGGTATCACCCTCCCTTTTACTGAATTTGAGACAGACCTGTTATGGTCCTGTAATGTTGCCCCTTTTCAACTTCACCCTAATTCCTGGGGTGTTTCATGAAAATTTTCAATTGTTGTGTGATGGTTTTGGTATTCCTGCCTCGCAATCTTCTTATTCTATTCTATTTGTTTTCAACGAAGCCCTGAAGTAGTCAAAAAAGAAGGCAGCTTGGGTCTCCTTTCGATCTTCCCAGGGGAAGAAGGTCTTCTCCATGTTTGACGAATCGTTTCGCGGATTTTAAAAAATTACTCTTTTCAAGGTCCGAGCTGTTGAAGGAGCTCGGCCGCTTTTTTTTTGGATGAAAATGAAGGAGCCCCGCCTTTCCTTGGAATGGCAAAAAGATGTGAGAGTTTCCAAATACACGTGGGAGATGTTAGATGAAACTGAGCGAGCTTTTGTGACCGTCTTGGAAGAACACTGGGGTCAACCTCCCTATCGTTGAATAACAAAAGAAAATTTTTTTTTTTTTTTTTTTTTTTTTTTATTTGTGTGTGTGGTTTTTTTTCGTTCTTGATTTTCCCCTTATTATCTGTTTATATTGCTGTTAAAATTGCCTTTCCGACTTGCAAGCCTTAATTTCTTACTATTGTGTTTTATTTGCAGAGGCAATGAAGAATAATGAATTCCATGAAGGCTTTTAAAAGAGCACAAAAGGCGACTGCTGCCTAAAACATTCGCGCCAAAGGGCGCCGGGGAGGGTCTTTCCAAGTGCGTGGTGAGAGCCGTCAATGCCGATTCTCTTGGGCGCGAGGAAGGTGATTCCCACTCCCCGAGTTCGTCTGGCTGACCCTCCACCAACTTCTGCCGCTCCTTCTGCGCTCCTCCCAATAAGAAACAAAAAACGGCTGCACTTTCAACTTTTGATGCTCTCGACTTCAATGCGATCGAATTCGTGGATCAGCAAATCGGTCCCTACGGTGCTCTTCCTATGGACGATGTGTTATCCTTCGCATCTGGAATTTTATGGCCCGAAACAGTGTAAAAATGGCGTATATGGGGACTGCTTTGTACCGAACTGCTCAGAATATTCCTCTCCATGCCACCAGAGTTTATGGAAGAGGCGAAGCAGGAGTTCGATCGGATGAAGGGCCTTAAAGGAGGAGCTTGAGGTAAAGGTTGCCAAGTTGGAGAATGATTTGGAGAACGAGAAGGGGAATTCTCTTGCTTGGCAGCTTCTGTGCGGCTGGCCGAGGACACGGCACTGATGCATAAGGATAGCTACGTTACGTCTTATCGGGAGGTGATGCGTCTGAGGGGGGAGCTGGAGAGTGCCCGGGAAGATTACTTCTGAGCTTCAGCGGTCATCTCGTTGGCAGTGTGACTGCTGCTTACGAGAACCTGAAAGAACAAGTTCGGGTTATTGCTCCTGAGGCCGACCTTACCCTTTCAGCCTGGATAACGTTGTCAAGATGGCAAGATTGTCCCTGACTGACAAGGATGATGATGTTGAACCTCCCCCTGTGTCCTCTGCCAAAGTGTCGACTTCTTCAGCTCCTCCGTTGTAGCCGATCCGGATTGCCAAATTCTGAACCGGAGGATTGGAACTGTGGATGCTGTACTTATTCAGACTCGCCCTCCTCTCTCCCCCTAATGATGCTACCAAGAAGGCTCCCGATGTTTGCTGATTTCTCTCTGAACATTTATGTAGCTGGCCTAGCTTGTGGGCTTTTAAAACTCTTTAATTGTTTTGTTAACTGCTGACACTTTCTAGTCGCTTGCCTAGCAACTTTTATTTTTTTTTTTTTTGAGGTAATTTTGGTGGCCTCTGAAGCTTTCTAACTTTTGTAGATTATATCAGTTTTTTTTTTTTTTTTTTTTTTTTTTTTTTTTTTTTTTTTGAGAGTGTTGGAATCTTGCTGCTCGGCCTCTTTGGATTGCTTTGTACTTATTGTTTGTAGCTTGGATCCTTTGAGGTTGTGGCTGTGTAGGGTCCAACTTGTTTTTTCGGTTTTCTTTTTTCTATTTTAGTTTTTGATTTATTTCGTTGTTCCTCTTTCCGTTATTTTTGAGTCCTCTTTTTTAATCTTACCAGATCTCTTTTTAAGGACTACTTTTATAACTTGGTTTTTGTAGGAGGCCGACTTCTTTACGTCATTCTCTTCTAAGTATTTTTGTTAATCCTCTTTCTTGGCCCTTTGTCCAGGTCTCTTTCAGGGATTACTTTTGTAACTTGTTTTGTAGGAGGCCGACTTCTTTACGTCGTCCTCTTCTAAGTTATTTTTGTAATCCTCTTTCTTGGACCTTTGTCAGGTCTCTTTCAGGGATTTTTATAACTTGTTTTGTAGGAGGCCGACTTCTTTATGTCGTCCTCTTCTAAGTTATTTTTGTAAATCCTCTTTCTTTGAACTTTGTCAGGTCCTCTTTCAGGATTTACTTTTATAACTTGTTTTGTAGGAGGCCGACTTCTTACGTTATCATCCTCTTCTAAGTTTTCTTTGTAATCCTCTTTTTAGAGACCTTTGTCAGGTCTCTTTCAGGGATTACTTTTATAACTTGTTCATTGTAGGAAACCGACTTCGTTATGTCGGTCCTTTCTAAGTTATTTGTAAATCCTCTTTCTTGGATAATATCAGATTCTCTTTCAGGGATTACTTCTAATAACTTTTTCATTTTTGGCTCGACTTTGTTATGTCGGGCCCTTCTAAAGTTAAAGTAATCCTCTTTAATAGGGTTGGCCAGACCTCTTTCCCAGGGTTTACTTGATAACTTGGTTGACTTGGTCCGACTTTTTACGTCAGCCAGTCTTTAAGTTATTATTTTAGCAATCCATAAGACCTCGTCAGGTTCTTTTTTCGGATCACTTTCGATAACTTCTTACATTATTCTTGTTCCATTTTCTTTGCCGATTTGTAGAAGGTGTTTGCTATCTTTAGATCGTCTTTTAGGTGAATCACGTTTTCACCTTTAGCGAGAGTTGTATTTATCGTGCGATGCAGTGAAAGTTGCTTTTTCACTTTATGCCAATCTGTTGCTTTATAATCGGACGATGAACTTTTAAGATTGCGTCTTGAAACTTGTAGATATCTAAATTATATTTAAAAGGAAAGTGCAAATATATATCCATGTGGGAATTTTTTTCATCCCTTTAAGTCGGATAGTGTCTGAGTCTCAACTTGGTGCCTCATTAAAAAAACCTTTTCAGGAAAAGAGTGCATCCAGTAGTGATATCTTTACTTTTTCTAGCTGTATACCTTCTTAGGTTTGCAGGCGTGCCATGATCTGGGAAGCTCTTGTCCATCGAGTTCGGACAGTCTGTAGTAGCCCTTTCCAGAGTACTTCTACACTCGGTAGGGTCCTTTCCAGTTTGCTGCAATAACTTTCTTCTCCTCGGTCAGTTGTTCCAATATCATTTCGGATTAGGATGAGATCATTTTCTGCGAAACTTCTCGGCACTCCCTTTGAATTATATCTGGAATGCCATTCGACGCTTTAGGCTTCTTTCCTGATCCGAGCTCTTTCTTGGATTTCACAGGTAGTAAGGTCGAGCTCTTCCTTTGAAGTTGGGAATTTGCTCCCTCATTGTAATGAACCACACTCTAGGCGATCCTGTCCTCAATCTGTACTAGAATCAATTGCCTCTATTTCCGTATGCTAACCGGGAAGGGGATTCCCTTTGTGGTGGAGTGTGGCGTCATTCGATATGCCCATAGAACTTGTGGAAGCTCTTCTGCCCAAGCTCCCTTTGTGTCTTGTAAATCTCGTTTTAACCCGGCCGTATGACTTTGTTGGTAGCTTTAGCCTGTCCATTGGCTTGTGGATGTTCCACGGAGGTGTATTGGTGTTTATGTTTAAGTCGGCTACTAACTTTCTGAAGCCTGCATTGTGAATTGAGTGCCATTTGTCTGTGGTGATGGAGTGTGGACCGCCGAACCTTGTGACAATGTTTCTATATAGGAATTTCCGGCTTCTTTTGAGCAGTGGTTGGCTAGGGGCTCTGCCTCGATCCATTTTTGTGAAATAGTCTACCCCTACTATGAGGAATTTAACTTGTCCTGATCCCTGGGGGAAGGGTCCGAGAAGATCAGAGTCCCCATTTTGCAAACGGCCACGGCGAAGTTACACTGATGAGCTCTTCTGGCTGGGCGATGTGAAAGTTGGCATGTTTCTTGCATGGTGGGCATGTCTTTACAATTTTGTAGCTTCTTTCTGGTAGAGTTGGCCAACAAAATCCGCCGGAGTACTTTTTTGGCGAGAGCTTGCACTCCGAGATGATTGCCGAAATGCCGCTGTGTACTTCTTCTAGCACTTCTTTGTGTTGTTGGTCGGCACATATTTTAGTAATGATATTGAGATCCCCTCTTTTGTACAGGATGTTGTTTATGATAGTGTTGTACTGTGCCTCCTTTTTTAACCTCTTTGCCTCCTTTTCTGCTGGGGAAGTGTTCCTGTTTGAGGTAGTTAATTATGGGGTCATCCTCCCCCTTGGGGGGTTCCCCAGACCCTGATCAACTTTTTTTTAATTGAAGGGTTCTAGTAGATGTTTTGATTGTTTCTTTGTGGCTCGTCTGGTTTGTGCTGCTAGTTTCGAGAGTCGTCAGCTCGGGTATTTTGTTCGCGGGGTATGTGGAGGACATCTTCATTACCCCGAGTTGTCCGAGCTGTTCTTTGGTTTTATCCAAATATTTTTATGGTGATATAATTTGGCTTGGTAGCTCCTTTATCTGTGAGGTGACTACTTGTGAATCGCTGTAAAATGTTGAGATGTTTTTAAGAGCTCCAACCTCTTTAGGCCAGCTTCAAACCAGCTAATAAGCTGTTCATGTTCCACCTGATTGTTTGAGGACGGCAACCCGAATTTAAGGGAGAGCTCAATTTGGGTTCCTTGGTTAACTTTCTATTTATCACCCTGCGTCCGCTTCCAATCTTATTTGAAGAAGCGTCTACATAGAGATTCCATTCCTGTGGGGATTTTCCGCGGCATCTGTAATTCTGCAATGAAGTCGCCAGATACTGGATTTGATGCCGTCCGAGCTTCATATTGGAGGTCGAATCGAATAACTCGACTGCCCATTGTAAAATTCTGCCTGCTAAATCTGTTTTCTGCAATATTTCTTTTATGGCTGGTTAGTTCGAACCTTAAGGTGTGAGCCTGGAAGTACGGCGGAGTCGTCGAGATGTTTTGCAACGACAGTATATAGGCAAACTTTTCTATTTTCTGGTAGTTCAACTCGGATCCCTGTAGCGCTTTACTAATGAAGTAGACGGGTTTGTTGCCTACTTTCATTCTTCTGACTAGTGCTTGAGACTATTGCCCGCTTTCTACTGCGAGATATAATATGAGCGGTTCTCCTTTTCGTGGCCGAGATAGGATAGGTGGCCGTCCTAAGAAATCCCTTGAAGTCTTGGAAGCTTGTTCACATTCTGTTGTCCATTCGAACTGCTTTCCCCTTTCTTAAAGTAGCATAAAAGGGGAGAGATCTTATACGCTGACCTGCTAAAAACCTGGATAAAGGGCGGCCAATCTCCCGTTGGTTTTTGTACTTCTTTTGAACACAGTCTTGGGCTTTTCATGTTAAGGTATGGCTTGACATTTATCCGGATTTGCTTCAATTCCTCTTTGTGTGAGCATGAAACCTAAAAATTTCCCGCTTCTACTGCAAAGGTGCATTTTGCGAGGATTGAGCGTATGTCATGCTTCCTTATAGTGTAAACCTTGAGCCAGGTCGGAATACAAATGTTTTCACTTTGTGTCTTTATCCACATGTCGTCCCACATAGACTTCCATGATTTCCCGATGTGATTGAGAAGCTTTATTCATTAGCCTTTGATAAGTAGCTCCTTATTTTGAGAACGAAAGGCCATCACAATGTAGCAGTAAGTTTGCTTTTCGGGTTTAAAAAGAGGTCTTTTCTTGATCTGGTGATACATGGGGATTTGGTTGTATCCGATATGCGTCCATAAACGAGAGGTATCTATATCCAGAGGAGGCATCGACCAGAGCGTCGATACTTGGGAGTGGGTAAGGATCTTTTGGGAGGCTTTTGTTGAGATCGGTGTAATGGTGCACATTCGCCACTTCCCATTATTTTCTCACCAAGACGACGTCGGCTAGCCATAGTGGATACTGACTTCTCTTATGAATCCTCCTCTAGTAAGCTTGTAACCTGTTTCTTCATAGCTTGGGATTGTCTTGGCGCAAGTTTTTCTTCGTCTTTGCTGTACCGGCCGAGATCATGGTAGAAACCGCCAACTTGATGGCACATTAGCTTGGGGTCTTTGCCTGGCAATGTCTGCGGCTTTCCATGCGAAGAGATCGACATTATCTCGTAAGAATTGTACCAGTAATTCTTTTGAGTCTCCTCTCAGGATCGTGCCGATATTAGTCGTTTTGTCCGAGGTGTCTCCGATCTAACCTTCTCTATTCACCTTCTGGCTGCGGACGGAGCTCTTTCTCGTCTCTGAACTCTGGCAAGCTCAATTGTTGGAATTCTTCTCTCTGCCTTTGAGGTTGACTTTCTTATAACAGGGGTGCTTTTTTTGATGATTTGCTTTTATAGTGGCTATCCCCTCTGTAGTTGGGAATTTCATGCATAGATGTGGAGTCGAGACTATTGCCTCGAGTTGATTTGTGTTGGTCCACCTATTAGAGCATTGTATGCTGAACTCACGTCGACCACATGTAGTCTATTTTGAAGTGTTCTGATTGGTTCCCTTTTCCGAAGGTTTGTATGTAGTGATACGTATCCTAATGGTTGTACCGGGGTATCTCCCAGTCCAAACAAGACTTTCGGGTATCCCTTAAGCTCCTTGTCTTCTAGGCCGAGTTTGTCGAAGCTGCTTTTGAATAAATGTCGGCGAAAGCTTCCCTTGGTCTATTAATGTGCGGTGCAGATTGGCGTTTGCCAGTATGATGGTGATGACCATGGGGTCGTCGTGTCCCGAGATGAATCACCGAATGCGTCCTTTTTAGTGAATGTGATTGCAGGATGTGGGTGTTTCTTCCTTTCCTCTCGACATGATAATACTTCTTTGAGATATCTTTTGCGAGATGAAATTGGAGATCCATCCCCCTGCAAATCCGCCTTGTATCATTGGACGTGTCTTTCCGGTGTACGAGGTGATCGCAGTTCTTCCTATCTTCGTCCCTTCGTCTCTTTCTTTGGTCGTCATCTTGGGTGGCTAGAAACCGATCTAGTTTTCCTTCCCTCACCAATTTTTCTATGATATTTTTTACATCGAAGCACTCGTTGGTGGAGTGCCTTCGCACTCGATGATATTCGCAATATTCATTTCGGTTTCTCCTCCTCTTTTGCTTTGAGTGGTCGAGCTGGGGGTATTTTCTCCGTATGGCAGACTTCTTTATATACGTCGACCAGGGATGCCCTGAGAGGGGTGTAATTGTGGTATTTTTTGATTTTCTCTCCTTGTCGATCTTTTTCCTTTGGATTCCTTGTCTTTATCATGGTAGGGGACCCCGGATTTTGAAGTTTCTCCTAACCGAGCATTTTTTTCATGTTGATGTATTTTTCTGCTTGCTTCTGCACTTCGTCTAAGGAGGTAAGGTACTTCTTTGATATGGATTGGGTAAAAGGTCCTTCTCTCAGCCCATTGATGAGTCCCATGATGGCGGCCTCTGTTGGCAGCTTTGTATGTCCATGCATATTTTGTTGAATCTTTCATGTAGTTGCGGAGGCTCTCCCGATCTCCTTGCTTGATCCCTAGTAAACTGGGGGGCCGTGTTTGGTCCTTATCTTTTTTGGATGGAGAATCTGGCTAGGAATTTTTTGGCCAGGTCGTCAAAGTTTGAGATGGACTTTGGAGGTAGGTTTTCGAAACCATCTGATTGCTGTCTTCGTGGAGAGTTTGTTGGAAGCTTTGCAACGAAACGGCGTCTGAGGCGTCGGTGAGGTACATTCTCCTTCTGAAATTACTGAGATGATGGTTGGGATTTGTGGTACATCATACAAATCATATCCGGGAGTTTGAAGTCTTTGGGGATTTTGGTTTTCATGATTTCCCAGTGAATGGATCTTGCTCCTTTCGTGCATTTCTTTGGGAGTGGTCCGAGGGGTTTTTTGATTTGAGATTGGCTTCTAATTGTAGGAGTTTATCTTCTAATTCTCGTCGCCGCCGTACCTCTCTTTTTAGATCCTTTCGACTCTTCTTGTTGTTGGGTTTCTTTTTCAAGTTGCTTTAAGCGGTCTTGAAGTGCTTCTAATTACCCCCCGGCGATTGATGAGTTTTTGTCCCCATTGGATTCCGGAGTATCCTTCTAGCGTAGTGTCCGCGTTTTTGTGCGGTGTTCTATTTTCCAATCTGAATCGTGGTGTTGTCATGGTTGCCGCGCATGGTGTGGATGACTTTCCAGGTCCCGGAACAGCGCCAATGTTCCGGGGGTTACCTGAAACTGAGGTCGATCTCGGATGAGATTCTTCTGTACTGGTCGAGATGGCGGGTCCGGCTGGGTTAGGTGGCGGCCCGGAGCTGTTGTGTCCCCGACTTGTTTGGACTTGCTGCACTACTGATCCTTGGCCACTGGAGGTGTGGGGGTACCTGTAAGGACTCTCGATGCTTAAGGTTTTAGCACGGGTATTAAGCAGGTTTTATGTAGAAATCAGAGTATGAGTTATACCTGGGTGCTCCAGTGTAATTTATAGTGGTTTGTAGAGTGACCTTTCTAGATAAGAGATAAGTTAGTTATCTTATCTTAATCTTTATCTTTGAGGTCGCTTCGATTCTTTAAGGGAACGCCCTTATCTCTTACTAGGCTTGGAACGGCCTTTTGATTTGGGTTCGTGTTCCTCTGTTTGGTGCCCTTTATTGGGCTTTCCTGTCGATCCTGGCCGAACCTCGTTGAGAAAAGGTCGGATAGCCTGACTAAAGAGGTCGGGTCACTTTGTTGCCGATCATTCCGGGTCTGAATAGCTCGTCCGGGTAATGGACAGTTACTAATCCATCAGCTCGGCAAATCAACAAATGACTATGACAAAAACATATACACCGATAGAGGGCATAACGAAAAAATAATAGACACTACAACAAAGTAGCAGAAAGGAAACCCAAGATCAGAACCAAACGTCACAAGGGCATGCCTTTTGGAGGTAGTAACAGAGAAAGGTTTCAGGAAAAATCTACAGCTTACTACCGTCATTATCTCAAACAAAGTAAAAGAAGATTCCAAATAGCGACACTTCAGGAATTAGTAAAAAGAAAGTTAATCAACAAACATGTCATCAAGAATATACTTATCCTTCTTTTACAGTCTATCAGCTAAAGGGACTACCCAACATCAAAAACATGCCAAGTGAAAATCACAAAGACAAACCTTTTTTCAAAGAATCAACAAGTCATTATCCAAAAACTTCAAATCAAAGAATAAGAAATAACATGCGAAAGTGCCCTAAAAAGCTCAACCCATCACAAAAAAGGTGAAAAAAGTTCATATAAAGACGGAAGAAACCTCCAGAACTCACATTACAACAGCATTCAGGCACAACAAAAGAAAAAGATGCAAACTTTCTCCTAGCAAAAATCAAACATTCCTCAAAATTCCTTAGAAGAAAAAACAATAAAATAACGACGTGGAAAGAAAGAGAAAGGAAGAAAAAGACCACGCGGTAGCAGGAAGGAGACGATAAAAGGCTGAGAGAGTAAAGCAACGACGAAGCCACGGCGGATGATCACCTTGTCGAACAAAAAAAAATGAAGCACCAGTGGTCAGAGAAGAGATAATAAAGGAGAAGAAGAACTTGATGCAAAGGTCTTTTGGAAGTTCAAAATACGAAAGAGGGAAACGGCAAAAAGAGGAGTTAATGGGCATAAGACCCTCGCACGTTCCCAAGAAGAATATAAACACAAAACGCGCACGTTGCAACCAAAGGGAGTAAAAGAAAAAAAATGCTTTTCACAATTCAAGAAGCTTCAGCAAAAATAAATGCTCGAGCTCGACTTTCCCAAAAAGGGGTCGAAATTTAGCAACAACACGACCTCAAAAAAAGACCGAGCTTCGGGCAGGGGCACTGTTCATGTCCTGGGTCGAGGTGTACGACTTGGGCTGACTGAAGGCAAGTCGACTCAACTCTTCTGACCAGCATGACTCGACCTCATTATAAAAGAGGTCGACCAAACCGCTACACAAGCCCAAGAAGGCCCAGACAAAGGAACACAGGCGGACCAAATCTAGAGGCAGCCAAAGCCTAGAAGGATAAGGGCGGTTCCTTTAAAAGATAAGATGACTTCACTCAAGATAAGATAAGATTAACTATCATATCCAAAAAGGTCACTCCACACAATTATAAATACCACTGGAGCACCTAGTATACTCATACTCTGATTCTATGTAAAACCTGCTTAATACCTTGCTCATCTTAAGCATCGAGTCCCTTGCAGGTACCTGACCACCCTCCGGTGAACGAAGGATCAACATCACTAACAAGTCCAATAAGTCGAGCACGGCGGTTCAGGCCACCACCCACAAGTCAGACACATCAGCGCCAAGCTAGGCACAGAAGATCTCGTCTGAGATCGAACTACAGGGTTTCCAGGTAACCCTCGAAACAAAGTCATTCCACATCCAATGGCGGAAACCTTGACAATGATCGCCAACTCCGGGTTTGGAAGAATAGAACACTGCATAAAATACGGATTAATCACACGCAAAGGAATACACACTCAAATCCTAACGGGGGACAAGCATTCTCCAAATACGGAAATTTTAGATGTCCTCCGAGAACAGCAGGATCATCTTAAACAGCTTGAAAAGGAAGCCGAACAACGGCAGCGCAAAGCCGAGAGCGGACCTCCAGGGGGAAACTAGGCGTCGCCGAGAACTAGAGAACAAGCTTCTAAAGCTCGAGACTGATCTCAAAGCTAAAAGAGTTCAGTCCAGTCAGGATGACAGCTCCCACAAATACCAAGATCCCTTCACCAAAGAGATCATGAAAGCCAAAGTCCCAAAGGATTTTCAAAAGCTCCCGACATGACACTATACGATGGTACCTCCGATTCAACCATCAATACTAGCAATTTTCCAGAAAGCAGAATGTAACTCAACCGACGCTCCCTTCCAGGAATGCTATTATCGTGTAAGCCTTCCCGAACTACCCTAAATAACAGAGACAGCAATTAAGTGGGTCAACAGTTTGCCCTCCTAGAGATCCATCACAACTATTTGAATGATCTTAGAGCCAAAAAATTTTCTTGCCAGATTTTCCATCCGAAGGCAACAAAGCCAAACATGCCCGAGCCTATTATAGGAATCAAGCAGGGAGATCGGGAGAGTCTTCACAACTACATGGAAATGATTCAACAAAGATGTCTGGACATACAAAGTTTGCCCACAGAAGCAGCCATCATGGTCTCATCAATGGCCTGTGAGAAGGACTTTTTAGCCACTCCATATCAAAAAAGTACCCAACACCTCTAAAACGAGGTACAGGAACCGGCAGAGAAATACATTATCATGGAGGAGAACTCACGACTAGGAGAGACTCAAAACCTGGATTCTCTTACCCATCTATGGAAAGGTAAAGAGTACATTTAAAAAAGAAATCACCCGGTGAGAAAGCCTGAAAATACCAACACAATTACAACCACCACTCTTCCGGGTGTCCTCTGTGGATGATTATCGAGAAATGATGCAACAGCTGAGAAGATCCACCATCCTGCCCAATTTAAAAGCAAAAAAGGAGGGAAAGTCGGAAGGAGTACTGCGAATACCACAATTATACGGACAATCCTACTAACAAGTGCCTTTGACCACGAAGAATGTCCATAGAGAAATTGGAAAAAGAGAAGGGCGACTAGATCGGTATTTAGCCAATAAAGCAGATGAACTAAGAAAAGAAGAAGGGATGAAGAGGTCAGACAAGCTGAACGACCACCTCACACTCCTGAGAGACATGTTCATATGATAATTGGAGGATTCGCAAGAGGAAGGATCTCTAAATCATCTCGTAAAAGACACCTTAAAGAGATATTATCTATGTTGAGGAAGGGGAGAGGTCATTTCCGACCTCCCCCACCATTACCTTCACCCATGAAGATGCAACAGACATTATACCGGGACATTATAATCCGCAATGGTTCTACCATCATACTGGCCAACACTAAAATCTCTATAATGAACGTTGGTAGACGAAGGAAGCTCCGCAGATATCTTGTTCAAAATCCGGCCTTTGACAAACTAGGGTTTGCAAGGATAAAGAGCTCAGAGCATATCCGAATAGCTTGTTCGGACTAGGAAACACTCCAATTCAACCCACTTGGATATATCTCGTTACACACGACCTTTGGAAAGGAATCCGGTAAGGAGCACTCAACATAGACTACATCGTAGTCGACGTGAGCTCAGCTTACATTGCCCTAAAAGGTTGGACAACACTGAACTAGCTCGCTGCAGTGGTCTCGACTCCACATCTCTGCATGAAGTTCCCAACTCCAGAGGGGATCGCCACGATAAAGGGGAACCAAAAAATCGCACGACACTGTTACAATAAAGCCTAAACTTAAAAGGCAAATCCCAAAAGAGAGGAAGTCAACACTATTGAGATCGGTGGAGTCTTCGAGTTCACGAGGAACTTCGTCCACAACTTGAAGGCAAGACTGAAGAAGTCCAAATCGGCAATGCCCGAGATAAGACATCAAACATAGGGGCAACCTTAAAGGGAGGCATAAAGGAGCCTCTGATACGGTTCCTAAAGGATATAAGGCGGCCGAACCTCTTTGCATGGAAGGCCGCAGACATGCCAGGCAAAGACCCCAAGCTAATATGCCACAAACTGCGTATACTATGGGTCAATCGTCCAGTAGAGACAAAAGGTAGGAAGCTCGGACCAAAAAAGTCCCAAGCTGTGGGAAGAACAGATACAAGCCTTACTAGAAGTAGGGTTCATAAGGGAGGTAAACTTACACCATCTATTGCTAGCACAACGTTGTCCTGGTAAAAACGTCAAATGGGAAGTGGCGGATGTGGACCGACTACACTGATCTCAAAAAAGCCTACCCAAAAGACCCCTACCCACTCGTCTCGTCATCTATTGTTTCTGTTACTCCCAAAATATAGACACTTTAGTCGATGCCTCTTCTGGATACAAATACGCTCTCCTTCATTGATGCTTATTCAGGATACAATCAAATCCGATGGTATCCACCCGATCAAAGTGAAAAGACCTTTGTTCCTAACCCCAAAAAGCAAAAATTACTGCTTAATCGTCATGCCATTTGGGGAGGCTCAAAAAACGTAGGAGCTACCTATCAAAAGATTGATGAAAAAAGGTCTGGCTGACCCTCCACCAACTTCTGCCGCTCCTTGTAGCGCTCCTCCCAATAAGAAACAAAAAACGGCTGAGCCTTTCAACTTTGATGCTCTCGACTTCAATGCGATCGAATTCGTGGATCAGCAAATCGGTCCCTACGGTGCTCTTCCTATGGACGATGTGTCTATCCTTCGCCATCTGGAATTTATGGCCCGAAACAGTGTAAAAATGGCGTATATGGGGACTGCTTTGTACCGAACTGCTCAGAATATTCCTCTCCATGCCACCAAAGAGTTTATGAAGGAGGCGAAGCAGGAGTTCGATCGGATGAAGGGCCTTAAAGAGGAGCTTGAGGTAAAGGTTGCCAAGTTGGAGAATGATTTGGAGAACGAGAAGGGGAATTCTCTTGCTTTGGCAGCTTCTGTGCGGCTGGCCGAGGACACGGCACTAATGCATAAGGATAGCTACGTTACGTCTTATCGGGAGGTGATGCATCTGAGGGGGGAGCTGGAGAGTGCCCGGGAAGATTACTCTAAGCTTCAGGGTCATCTCGTTGGCAGTGTGACTGCTGCTTACGAGAACCTGAAAGAACAAGTTCGGGTTATTGCTCCAGAGGCCGACCTTACCCTCTTCAGCCTGGATAACGTTGTCAGGGATGGCAAGATTGTCCCTGATGACAAGGATGATGATGTCGAACCTCCCCCTGTGTCCTCTGCCAAAGTGTCGACTTCTTCAGCTCCTCCGGTTGTAGCCGATCCAGATTGCCAAATTCTGAACCGGGAGGATGGAACTGTGGATGCTGTACTTATTCAGACTCGCCCTCCTTCTCCCCCTAATGATGCTACCAAGAAGGCTCCCGATGTTTGCTGATTTCTCTCTGAACATTTATGTAGCTGGCCTAGCTTGTGGGCTTTTAAACTCTTTATTGTTTTGTTAACTGCTGACACTTTCTAGTCGCTTGCCTAGCAACTTTTATTTTGAAAAACAACGGTAGCTTTCAAGCTTTTTGAGGTAGATTTTGGTGGCCTCTGAAGCTTTCTAACTTTTGTAGATTATATCACGCTTTTTTGCATTTAACTTGGTATCTCTTCTGGTTATTGAGAGTGTTGGAATCTTGCGGCTCGGCCTCTTTGGATTGCTTTGTACTTATTGTTTGTAGCTTGGATCCTTTGAGGTTGTGGCTGTGAGGGTCCAACTTGTTTTTCGGTTTTCTCGCTTTTGCTTGTATCTTTAGCACTTTCATAACCGATTTCTTTACGTTAGTCCTCTTTCCAGTTATTTTTGTAGTCCTCTTTTTTGAATCTTTACCAGATCTCTTTTTAAGGACTACTTTTATAACTTGGTTTTTGTAGGAGGCCGACTTCTTTACGTCATTCTCTTCTAAGTTATTTTTGTAATCCTCTTTCTTGGCCCTTTGTCAGGTCTCTTTCAGGGATTACTTTTRTAACTTGTTTTGTAGGAGGCCGACTTCTTTAYGTCGTCCTCTTCTAAGTTATTTTTGTAATCCTCTTTCTTGGMCCTTTGTCAGGTCTCTTTCAGGGATTACTTTTRTAACTTGTTTTGTAGGAGGCCGACTTCTTTAYGTCRTCCTCTTCTAAGTTATTYTTGTAATCCTCTTTYTTRGACCTTTGTCAGGTCTCTTTCAGGGATTACTTTTATAACTTGTTCATTGTAGGAAACCGACTTCGTTATGTCGGTCTCTTCTAACTTATTTTGTAATCCTCTTTCTTGGATCTTTATCAGATCTCTTTCAGGGATTACTTCTATAACTTTTTCATTTTTGGCTGACTTTGTTATGTCGGGCCCTTCTAAGTTAAAGTAATCCTCTTTAATAGGGTTAGCCAGACCTCTTTCCAGGGTTTACTTGTAACTTGGGTTGACTTGGTCCGACTTTTTTACGTCAGCCAGTCTTTAAGTTATTATTTAGCAATCCATAAGACCTCGTCAGGTTCTTTTTCGGATCACTTTCGATAACTTCTTACATTATTCTGTGTTCATCTTTGCCGATTTGTAGAAGGTGGTTGCTATCTTTAGATCGTCTTTTAGGTGAATCACGTTTTCACCTTTATCGGACGATTGTCTTTATCGTGATCATGCAGTGAAGTTGCTTTTCACTTTATGCCAATCTGTTGCTTTATACTCGGACGATGAATGCTTCAGATTAATGCGTCTTGAAAACTTGTAGAATATCTAAAATATATTTTATTTAAAGGAAAGTGCAAATATATACATGTGGGAATTTTTCATCCCTTTAAGTCGGATAGTGTCTGAGTCTCAACTTGGTGCCTCATTAAAAAACCTTTTCAGGAAAAAGAGTGCATCCAGTAGTGATATCTTTACTTTTTCTAGCTGTAGTACCTTCTTAGGTTGCAGGCGTGCCATGATCTGGGAAGCTCTTGTCCATCGAGTTCGGATAGTCTGTAGTAGCCCTTCCCAAGTACTTCTACGACTCGGTAGGGTCCTTTCCAGTTTGCTGCCAACTTTTCTTCTCCTGGTCAAGTTGTTCCAATATCATTTCGGATTAGGATGAGATCATTTTCTGCGAAACTTCTCGGCACTACCCTTTGATTATATCTGGAAGCCATTCGACGCTTTAGTGCTTCTTYCCTGATCCGAGCTCTTTCTTGGATTTCAGGTAGTAGGTCGAGCTCTTCCCTTTGAAGTTGGGAATTTGCTCCCTCATTGTAATGAACCACTCTAGGCGATCCTTCCTCAATCTGTACTAGAATCATTGCCTCTATTCCGTATGCTAACCGAAAGGGGGATTCCTTTGTGGTGGAGTGTGGCGTCATTCGATACGCCCATAGAACTTGTGGAAGCTCTTCTGCCCAAGCTCCCTTTGTGTCTTGTAATCTCCGTTTTAACCCGGCCGATATGACTTTGTTGGTAGCTTTAGCCTGTCCATTGGCTTGTGGATGTTCCACGGAGGTGTATTGGTGCTTTATGTTTAAGTCGGCTACTAACTTTCTGAAGCCTGCATCTGTGAATTGAGTGCCATTGTCTGTGGTGATGGAGTGTGGAACCCCGAACCTTGTGACAATGTTTCTATATAGGAATTTCCGGCTTCTTTGAGCAGTGGCGTTGGCTAGGGGCTCTGCCTCGATCCATTTTGTGAAATAGTCTACCCCTACTATGAGGAATTTAACTTGTCCTGATTCCTAGGGGAAGGGTCCGAGAAGATCAAGTCCCCATTTTGCAAACGGCCAACGCGAAGTTACACTGATGAGCTCTTCTGGCTGGGCGATGTGAAAGTTGGCATGTTTCTGACATGGTGGGCATGTCTTTACAAATTTTGTAGCTTCTTTCTGTAGAGTTGGCCAACAAAATCCCGCCCGGAGTACTTTTTGGGCGAGAGCTCGTACTCCGAGATAATTGCCGCAAATGCCGCTGTGTACTTCTTCTAGCACTTCCTTTGTGTTGTTGGTCGGCACATATTTTAGTAATGATATTGAGATCCCTCTTTTGTACAGGATGTTGTTTATGATAGTGTAGTACTGTGCCTCCTTTTTTAACCTCTTTGCCTCCTTTTCTGCTGCGGGGAGTGTTTCTATTTTGAGGTAGTTAATTATGGGGTCATCCATCCTTGGTCCTGACTTGTTACGGCTAGGACTTTTTCCTCTTCTGAGATTGACGGGTTCTGTAGCATTTCCTGGATGAGGCTTCTATTGTTGCCTCCTGGTTTGGTGCTGGCTAGTTTCGAGAGTGCGTCAGCTCGGGTATTTTGTTCGCGGGGTATGTGGCGGATCTTATATTCCCCGAGTTGTCCGAGCTGTTCTTTGGTTTTATCCAAATATTTTTTCATGGTAAGATCTTTGGCTTGGTAGCTCCCTGTTATCTGTGAGGTGACTACTTGTGAATCGCTGTAAATGTTGAGTTTTTTAGCTCCAACCTCTTTAGCCAGCTTCAAACCAGCTAATAATGCTTCATATTCCACCTGATTGTTTGAGGACGGCAACCCGAATTTAAGGGAGAGCTCAACTTGGGTTCCTTGGTTACTTTCTATTATCACACCTGCGTCGCTTCCAATCTTATTTGAAGAACCGTCTACATAGAGATTCCATTCTGTGGGGATTTTCGCGGCATCTGTGAATTCTGCGATGAAGTCGGCCAGATACTGTGATTTGATGTCCGTCCGAGCTTCATATTGGAGGTCGAACTCGGATAACTCGACTGCCCATTGTAAAATTCTGCCTGCTAAATCTGTTTTCTGCAATATTTCTTTTATGGGCTGGTTAGTTCGAACCTTAATTGTGGGAGCCTGGAAGTACGGGCGAAGTCGTCTAGATGTTAGAACGACAGTATAGGCAAACTTTTCTATTTTCTGGTAGTTCAACTCGGATCCCTGTAGCGCTTTACTAATGAAGTAGACGGGTTGTTGCCCACTTTCATCTTCTCTGACTAGTGCTGAGACTATTGCCCGACTTTCTACTGCGAGATATAATATGAGCGGTTCTCCTTTTCGTGGCCGAGATAGGATAGGTGGCCGTCCTAAGAAATCCTTGAAGTCTTGGAAGGCTTGTTCACATTCTGTTGTCCATTCGAACTGCTTTCCCTTTCTTAAAGTAGCATAGAAGGGGAGAGATCTTATCGCTGATCCTGCTAAGAACCTAGATAGGGGGCCAATCTCCCGTTGAGTTGCTGTACTTCTTTGACACAGGTTGGGCTTTTCATGTTAAGTATGGCTTGACATTTATCCGGATTTGCTTTAATTCCTCTTTGTGTGAGCATGAAACCTAAAAATTTGCCCGCTTCTACTGCAAAGGTGCATTTTGCGRGATTGAGTCGTATGTCATGCTTCCTTATAGTGTCAAACACTTGAGCCAGGTCGGATAACAATGTCTCTTCACTTTGTGTCTTTATCAACATGTCGTCCACATAGACTTCCATGATTTTCCCGATGTGATATGAGAAGACTTTATTCATTAGCCTTTGATAAGTAGCTCCCGCATTTTTGAGACCGAAAGGCATCACAATGTAGCAGTAGTTTGCTTTCGGTGTTAAAAACGAGGTCTTTTCTTGATCTGGTRGATACATGGGGATTTGGTTGTATCCCGAATATGCGTCCATAAACGAGAGGTATCTATATCCAGAGGAAGCATCGACCAGAGCGTCGATACTTGGGAGTGGGTAAGGATCTTTTGGGCAGGCTTTGTTGAGATCGGTGTAATCGGTGCACATTCGCCACTTCCCATTTGATTTTCTCACCAAGACGACGTCGGCTAGCCATAGTGGATACTTGACCTCTCTTATGAATCCTACCTCCAGTAATGCTTGTACCTGTTCTTCCATAGCTTGGGATTGCTCTGGCGCAAGTTTTCTTCGTCTTTGCTGTACCGGCCGAGATCATGGATAGAACGCCAACTTGTGGCATATTAGCTTGGGGTCTTTGCCTGGCATGTCTGCGGCTTTCCATGCGAAGAGATCGACATTATCTCGTAAGAATTGTGCCAGTAATTCTTTTGAGTCTCCTCTCAGGATCGTGCCGATATTAGTCGTTTTGTCCGAGGTGTCTCCGATCTAAACCTTCTCTATCTCACCTTCTGGCTGCGGACGGAGCTCTTCTCGTCTCTGAACTCTGCCAAGCTCAATTGTGTGGAATTCTTCTCCTCTGCCTTTGAGGTTTAGACTTTCGTTATAACAGCGGCGTGCCATCTTTTGATATGCTTTTATAGTGGCTATCCCCTCTGTAGTTGGGAATTTCATGCATAGATTGGAGTCGAGACTATTGCCTCGAGTTGATTTAGTGTGGTCCGACCTATTAGAGCATTGTATGCTGAACTCACGTCGACCACAATGTAGTCTATTTTGAGTGTTCTGAATTGGTTCCCTTTTCCGAAGGTTGTATGTAGTGATACGTATCCTAATGGTTGTACCGGGGTATCTCCCAGTCCGAACAGACTATTCGGGTATCCCTTAAGCTCCTTGTCTTCTAGGCCGAGCTTGTCGAAGGCAGTTTTGAATAAGATGTCGGCGAAGCTCCCTTGGTCTATTAATGTGCGGTGCAGATTGGCGTTTGCCAGTATGATGGTGATGACCATGGGGTCGTCGTGTCCCGAGATGATACCGAATGCGTCCTCTTTAGTGAATGTGATTGCAGGGATGTCGGGTGTTTCTTCCTTTCCCTCGACATGATATACTTCTTTGAGATATCTTTTGCGAGATGACTTGGAGATTCCACCCCCTGCAAATCCGCCGTGTATCATGTGGACGTGTCTTTCCGGTGTACGAGGTGATCGTGTGGTTCGTCCGATATCTTCGTCCCTTCGTCTCTTTCTTTGGTCGTCATCTTGGGTGGCTAGAAACCGATCTAGTTTTCCTTCCCTCACCAATTTTTCTATGATTTTTTTTACATCGAAGCACTCGTTGGTGGAGTGCCCTCGCACTCGATGATATTCGCAATATTCATTCCGGTTTCCTCCTCCTCTTTTGCATTTGAGTGGTCGAGCTGGGGGTATTTTCTCCGTATGGCAGACTTCTTTATATACGTCAACTAGGGATGCCCTGAGAGGGGTGTAATTGTGGTATTTTTTGATTTTCTCTCCTTGTCGATCTTCTTTCCTTTTGGATTCCTTGTCTTTATCATGGTAGGGGACCCCGGATTTTGAGGTTTCTCCTAACCGAGCATTTTCTTTCATGTTGATGTATTTTTCTGCTTGCTCCTGCACTTCGTCTAAGGAGGTAGGGTACTTCTTTGATATGGATTGGGTAAAAGGTCCTTCTCGTAGGCCAATGATGAGTCCCATGATGGCGGCCTCTGTTGGCAAGCTTTGTATGTCCATGCATATTTTGTTGAATCTTTCCATGTAGTTGCGGAGGCTCTCCCGATCTCCTTGCTTGATCCCTAGTAAACTGGGGGCGTGTTTGGTCTTATCTTTTTGGATGGAGAATCTGGCTAGGAATTTTTTGGCCAGGTCGTAAAAGTTTGAGATGGACTTTGGAGGTAGGTTGTCAAACCATCTGATTGCTGTCTTCGTGAGAGTTGTTGGAAAAGCTTTACAACGAACGACGTCTGAGGTGTCGGTGAGGTACATTCTGCTTCTGAAATTACTGAGATGATGGTTGGGATTTGTGGTACCATCATACAAAATCATATCCGGGAGTTTGAAGTCTTTGGGGATTTTGGTTTTCATGATTTCCCCAGTGAATGGATCTTGCTCTTTGTGTGAACTTTCCTTGGGAGTGGTCCGAGGGGTTTTTGATTTGAGATCGGCTTCTAATTGTAGGAGTTTATCTTCCAATTCTCGTCGCCGCCGTACCTCTCTTTGTAGATCCTTTCCGACCTCTCGTTGTTGTTGGGTTTCTTTTTCAAGTTGCTTTAAGCGGTCTTGAAGTGCTTCTATTACCCCCGGATTTGATGAGTTTTTGTCCCCGTTGGATTCCGGAGTATCCTTTAGCGTAATGTCCGCGTTCTTGTGCGGTGTTCTGTTTTCCAGATCTGAATCGTGGTCGTTGTCATGGCCGTCCGCCATGGTGTTGGGATGACTTCCAGGGTCCCTGGCAACAGCGCCAATGTTCCGGGGGTTACCTGAAACTGGAGGTCGATCTCGGATGAGATCTTCTGTACTGGTCGGAGATGGCGTGTCCGGCTGGCTAGTGGCGGCCGGAGCTGTTGTGTCCGACTTGTTGGACTTGCTGCACTACTGATCCTTGGCCACTGGAGGGTGGGGGATACCTGTAAGAGACTCCGATGCTTAAGTTAGCACGGGTATTAAGCAGGTTTTTAGTAGAATCAGAGTATGAGTTATACCTGGGTGCTCCAGTGTATTTATAGTGGTTGTAGAGTGACCTTTCTAGATAAGATAAGTTAGTTATCTTATCTTATCTTTATCTTTGAGGTCAGCTTATCTTTAAGGGAACCGCCCTTATCTCTATAGGCTTGGACGGCCTTTGGATTTGGGTCGTGTTCCTCTATTTGGGCCCTTTATTGGGCTTTCCTGTCGATCTGGCCGACCTCGTTGAGAAAAGGTCGGATAGCCTGACCTGAAGAGGTCGGTCGCTTTGTTGCCGATCATTCCGGGTCGGATAGCTCGACCCAGGGTATGGACAGTTACTAATCCATCAGCTCGGGCAAATCAACAAAATAGCTTGGGCAAACACGGATATAACTCGATCTAAGGCATATAGAATAGAAAAAGTAGCAAAAGGAAACCCCAAGACTCAAACCAAAGTCCAAGGGCATCCTTTGGAGGTAGTAACAGAGAAAGGTTTCAGGAAAAATCTACAGCTTACATCCCGACATCTCTCAAACAAGTAAAAGAAGATTCCAAATAGCGACACTTCGAAAAAGAAAGTTAATCACAAAATGTCATCAAAGATACTATCTTTTTACAGTCTATCAGCAAAGGGAACTACCAACATCAAAACATGCCAAGTGAAAATCATCAAAGACATAACCTTTTTTCAAGAATCAAACAAGTCATTATTCCAAAAACTTCAAAATCAAAGAATACAGAAATAACATGCAAAGCCCTAAAAGCATCAACCATCAAAAAAGGTGAAAAAAGTTCATATAAAAGACGAAGAAACTCCAAGAACTCACATTACAACAGCATTCAGGCACAACAAAAGAAGAAAGATCCAAACTTTCTCCGAGCAAAATCAAAACTTCCTCAAAATCAGATATTAAAAGAACGACGTGGAAAAGAAAAGAGAAAGGAAGAAAGACCAACCGGTAGCAGGAAGGAGACGATAAAAGGCTGAGAGAGTAAAGCAACGACGAAGCCACGGCGGATGATCACCTTTCGAACAAAAAAATGAAGCACCAGTGGTCAGAGAAGAGAAATAAAAGGAGAAGAAGAAAACTGATGCAAGGTCTTTTGGAAGTTCAAAATACGAAAGAGGGAAACGGCAAAAAAGAGGAGTTAATGGGCATTAAGAACCCTCGCACGTTCCCAAGAAGAATATAAACACAAAACGCGCACGTTGCAACCAAAGGGAGTAAAAGAAAAAAAATGCTTCACATTCAAGAAGCTTCAGCAAAAATAAATGCTCGAGCTCGACTTTCCCAAAAAGGGGTCGAAATTTAGCAACAACACGACCTCAAAAAAGACCGAGCTCGGGCAGGGGCACTGTTCATGTCCTGGGTCGAGGTGTACGACTTGGGCTGACTGAAGGCAAGTCGACTCAACTCTTCTGACCAGCATGACTCGACCTCATTATAAAAGAGGTCGACCAAACCGCTACACAAGCCCAAGAAGGCCCAGACAAAGGAACACGGCCCAAATCTAAAGGCAGCCAAAGCCTAGAAGGATAAGGCGGTTCCTCCTAAAGATAAGATGACTTCACTCAAAGATAAGATAAGATAACTATCTTATCTCCAAAAAGGTCACTCCACACCATTATAAATACACTGGAGCACCTAGGTATAACTCATACTCTGATTCTACTAAAAACCTGCTTAATACCCTTGCTAACTTAAGCATCGGAGTCCCTTGCAGGTACCACCACCCTCCGGTGACGAAGGATCAACATCACTAACAAGTCCAATAAGTCGGACACGGCGGCTCCGACCGCCACCCACAAGTCAGACACATCAGCGCCAGCTAGCACAGAAGATCTCGTCTGAGATCGACCTACAGTTTCAGGTAACCCTCGAAACAGAAGTCATTCCACCATCATGGCGGACAACCTTGACAATGATCCCAACTCCGGTTTGGAAGAAAGAACACTGCATAAAAATACGGATATCACACCAAAGGATACACCTCAACCTAACGGGGACAAGCATTCTCCAAATACGGAAATTTTAGATGTCCTCCGAGAACAGCAGGATCATCTTAAACAGCTTGAACAGGAAGCCGAACACCAGCGCAAAGCCGAGAGGGACCTCCGGAGGGAAACTAGACGACGCCGAGAGCTAGAAGACAAGCTCCTAAAGCTCGAGACTGATCTCAAAGCTAAAAGAGTTCAGTCCAGTCAGGATGACAGCTCCCACAAGGACCAAGATCCCTTCACCAAAGAGATCATGAAAGCTAAAGTCCCAAAGGATTTTAAAGCCCCCGACATGACCCCATACGATGGTACCTCCGATCCAAGCCATCATATCAGCAATTTCAGAAGCAGAATGTAACTCACCGACGCTTCGGATGCTATTCGATGTAAAGCCTTCCCGACTACCCTAATAAAGACAGCAATTAAGTGGTTCAACAGTTTGCCTCCTAGATCCATCACAACTTTTGATGACTTAGCCAAAAAATTTCTTGCCAGATTTTCCATCCAGAAGGACAAAGCCAAACATGCCCCGAGCCTATTATAGATCAAGCAGGGAGATCGGGAGAGTCTTCACAACTACATGGAATGATTCAACAAAGCATGTCTGGACATACAAAGTTTTCCAACAGAAGCAGCCATCATGGGTCTCATCAATGGCCTGTGAGAAGGACTTTTTAGCCACTCCATATCAAAAAAGCATCCCACATCTTTAAACGAGGTACAGGAACGG
Source organism: Arachis monticola (assembly GCA_003063285.2). Taxonomy (NCBI): domain Eukaryota; kingdom Viridiplantae; phylum Streptophyta; class Magnoliopsida; order Fabales; family Fabaceae; genus Arachis; species Arachis monticola. Next base: position 12,569 of record QBTX01001628.1, on the reverse strand, counting down.
GCAGAGAAATACATTAACATGGAGGAGAACTCACGACTAGGAGAGACCTCAAAACCTGGATTCTCTTACCCATCTAGGGACAAGGATAAAGAGTACAATAAAAAAGAAGATCAACCCGGTGAGAAGCCTAGAAAATACCACAATTACACCCCTCTCCGGGTGTCTCTTGTGGATGTTTATCGAGAAATATGCAACACTGAGAAGATCCCACCACCTCGCCCAATTAAAAGCAAAAAAGGAGGGGAAAGTCGGACAGAGTACTGCGAATACCACCAATTCTACGGACATCCTACTAACAAGTGCTTTGACCTAAAGAATGTCATAGAGAAATTGGAAAGAGAAGGGCGACTAGATCGGTACTTAGCCAACAAAGCAGATGAACTAAGAAAAAGAAGAAGGGATGAAGAGGTCAGACAAGCTGAACGACCACCTCACACTCCTGAGAGACATGTTCATATGATAAATGGAGGATTCGTAGGCGAAGGGATCTCTAAATCATCTCGTAAAAGACACCTTAAAGAGATATATCATGTTGAGGAAGGGGAGAGGTCATCCGACCTCCCCACCATTACCTTCACCCATGAAGATGCAACAGACATTATACCGGGACATTATAATCCCATGGTCATTACCATCATACTGGCCAACACTAATCTCTATAGAACGTTGGTAGACCAAGGAAGCTCCGCAGATATCTTGTTCAAATCCGGCTTTGACAAACTAGGTTTGCAAGATAAAGAGCTCAGAGCATATCCGAATAGCTTGTTCGGACTAGGAAACACTCCAATTCAACCACTTGGATATATCTCGTTACACACAACCTTTGGAAAAGGAATCCGGTAAAGGACACTCAACATAGACTACATCGTAGTCGACGTGAGCTCAGCTTACATTGCCCTAAAAGGTTGGACAACACTGAACTAGCTCGCTGCAGTGGTCTCGACTCCACATCTCTGCATGAAGTTCCCAACTCCAGAGGGGATCGCCACGATAAAGGGGAACCAAAAAATCGCACGACACTGTTACAATAAAAGCCTAAACCTTAAAGGCAATCCCAAAAGAGAGGAAGTCAACACTATTGAGCTCAGGGGAGTCTGAGCTCACGAGGAACTTCATCCACAGCCAGAACGCGAGACTGAAGAAGTCCAAATCGGCAATGCCCGAGATAAGACATCAAACATAGGGGCAACCTTAAAGGGAGGCATAAAGGAGCCTCTGATACAGCTCCTAAAGGATAACGCCGACCTCTTTGCATGGAAGGCCGCAGACATGCCAGGCATAGATCCCAAGCTAAAGTGTCACAAACTGGCGGTATATCTAGGGTCTCGTCCAGTACAGCAAAAGCGTAGGAAGCTCGGACCAAAAAAGTCCCAAGCTGTGGAAGAACAGGTACAAGCCTTACTAGAAGTAGGGTTCATAAGGGAGGTAACTTACCCACTATTGCTAGCCAACGTTGTCCTGGTAAAAACGTCAAATGGGAAGTGGCGGATGTGTACTGACTACACCGATCTCAATAAAGCCTGCCCAAAAGATCCCTACCCACTCCCAAATATAGACACTTTAGTCGATGCCTCTTCTGGATACAAGTACCTCTCCTTCATGGATGCTTATTCAGGATACAATCAAATCCCGATGTATCCACCCGATCAAGAAAAGACCTTGTTCCTAACCCCAAAAGCAAATTACTGCTGTATCGTCATGCCATTTGGGCTCAAAAACGTAGGAGCTACCTATCAAAGATTGATGAACAAAGTCTTTGCAGACCACATTGGGATATTAATGGAGGTTTACGTAGACGATATGCTGGTAAAAACACAAAGTGAGGCATCCTTGTTGCCCGACCTAACCAAAGTGTTCGACACCATCAGAAAGCATAAAATGCGACTTAATCTCGCAAAATGCACCTTTGCGGTAGAAGCTGGCAAATTCTTGGGCTTCATGCTCACGCAAAGAGGAATCGAGGCAAACCCAGATAAATGTCAGGCTATACTCGACATGAAAAGCCCGACTTGCGTAAAAGAAGTACAACAGCTCAATGGAAGACTTGCAGCCCTGTCCAGGTTTCTAGCCGGCTCAGCCATCAGATCTCTTCCCTTTTATGCCACATTAAGGAAAGAAAAGAGGTTTGAGTAGACAACAGAGTGTGAGCAAGCCTTCTAGGATTTCAAAAAATTCTTGGGGCAACCACCAGTTCTTACCCGACCACGGGAAGGAGAAGTAATCATATTATTCCTCACAGTGGGAAATCGGGCGATCGCTTCAGCACTTGTCAGAGAAAACGAGGGTGAGCAGTAACCCATCTACTTCATCATCAAAGCTTTACAAGAGGCCGAACTGAACTATCAAAAGATAGAAAAGTTTGCCTACGTACTCACACTCACTTCTCAACAACTTCGCCCGTACTTTCAGGCGCACCCTATCAAGGTTCGAACCAACCAGCCCATAACAGGCATCCTACAGAAGACAGACCTAGCGGGAAGAATCCTGCAATGGGCGATCGAGTTGTCCAAATTCGATCTTCAATATGAAGCCCGTACAGTCATCAAATCACAGTACCTGGCCGACTTCATTATCGAGTTCACTAATACCCTGGGAACTTTCACAAGATGGAACCTCTACGTGGACAGCTCTTCAAACAAAACCAAGAGTGGCACAGGTGTGATAATAGAAAGCGATCAGGGAACCCAAATCGAACTCTCACTAAAGTTCGAATTCCTTGCTTCAAATAATCAAGCTGAATATGAGGCATTACTGGCTGGTTTAAGGCTGGCTAAAGAGATAGGAGTTCAAAAGCTCACCATCTTCAGTGATTCACAAGTAGTTACCTCACACATAGAAGGGAGCTACCAAGCTAAGGACCCTACCAAGAAGAAATATCTCGACAAAACTAGAGAACAGCTCGGACAGATCGGGGAATATGAGGTCCAACATATACCTCGAGAACAGAATGCTCGGGCAGATGCACTCTCAAAACTAGCCAGCACCAAACCAGGGGGCAATAACAGAAGCCTCATCCAGGAAACATTGCAAAGCCCATCAATCACAGAGGAAGAAAAGGTCCTAACCATATCTTGTCAGGATCAAGGGTGGATGACCCCCATTATCAACTACCTCAAGACAGAGACACTCCCCCACAGTTAAGAAGGAGGCAAAGAGGTTGATACAAGAAGCACAGTACTACACTATGGTGGGCGACATCTTATATAGGAGAGGGATCTCAACACCCCTCCTAAAATGCGTACCGACTTCCAATACAAGGGAAGTCCTGGAAGAAGTACACAGTGGCTTAATGTGTGGCAACCATTTGGGAGCACGAGCACTTTCCAAAAAGGTACTCCGAGATGGATTTTTCTGGCCAACCTTACACAAAGAAGCGACAGAGTTTGTCAAGACATGCCCACCATGTTAGAAGCATGCTAACTTCCACATCGCTCCACCAGAAGAGCTCATTAGTGTAACGTCACCCTGGCCATTCGCAAAATGGGGTCTAGACCTCTTAGGATCTTTTCCCCAAGGATCGGGACAAGTCAAGTTTCTCATTGTAGGGGTAGACTATTTCACAAAATGGATTGAGACAGAGCCCCTAGCCAATGCCACCGCTCAAAGAAGTCAAATTTCTATACAGGAACATTATTACAAGGTTTGGGGTCCTTTACTCTATCACCACAGATAATAGCACTCAATTTACTAATACAGGTTTCAGGAACTTGGTAGCTGACTTGAAAATAAAGCACCAATTCACATCCATAGAACACCCACAAGCTAATAGATAGGCAGAAGCTGCCAACAAAGTCATACTAGCCGGGTTAAAACAGAGACTACAGGGTGCAAAGGGAGCTTGGGCCAAAGAGCTCCCACAAGTCCTATGGGCATATCAGACAACTCCGCACTCCACCACAGGAGAATCACCCTTCCGACTTGCTTACGGAATGGAGGCAATGATCCCAGTGGAGATAGAGGAAGGATCCCCCAAAATGATCCTCTATAATAAAGAGATCAACTCCCAAAATCAAAGGGAAGAACTCGACCTACTATCCGAGGAAGCATTAAAGCGTCGAATGGCTTCAATATACAAACAGTAGGTAATCCAACGAAGTTTCGCCATCAACGATCTCATCCTAATCCGAAATGACATCGGAGCAGGACGATCAGGAGAAGGGAAGCTAGCAGCTAACTGGAAAGGGCCTTACCGACTTATAGAGGTACTGGGAAACGGCTCTACAAGGTGTCCGACCTCGAGGGGCGAGAGCTACCAAGGTCATGGCATGCCTGTAACCTAAGAAGGTACTATAGTTAGAAAGTGATAAAGATCTTAGGTCAAGGTGCACTCTTTTTCCTGAAAAGGTTTTTTAATAAGGCGCCAGGCCAAGATCTACAAAATTGCCCGACTTAGAAGGGTAAGCACCTATATGTATATATTCTTGTCTATTTTATATTTTCTACTTGAATAAAGTTTTTCAGATTCCTTAAAAAGTTTTCCTACCAAGACGCATTAATCTGAGTGCAAAGAATTCATCGCCCGATTATGACAAGGTCGGCAAGATGAATACCAAATTCATCACCCGATCACGACAAAGTCGGCAGAATGAAAACCAAGTTCATCACCCAATTAAAAAGAAGTCGGCAAGGTGAAAGCAATAAAAATAGATTAATGCAAGAAGTTATAAAAAGTAATCCATAAAAAGCGGCCTGACGAGGTCTGACTAAAAATGGACTACTAAAAAATAACTTAGGAAGGACTGACAAAGAAGAAGTCGGACCAAACCAATCAACGCAAAAAGTTATAAAAAGTAAATCCATAAAAAGTGGCCTGACGAGGTCTCACTAAAAATGGATTACTAAAAATAACTTAGGAAGGATCGACAAGAAAAGTCGGACCAACGAAAAGCGTGTGCTAAAAGGGACACAGTTTTGCCCAAAAAGCCACAACTCCATGACAAGGCTATCAAAATTGTTCAAACTAACTAAATCGGGGTGTACAGATAAAACATAGAAATCATAAGGGGTTCAAAGTTTCCCCAGTAGTAGCATCGGTGGCTGAAGGAGGAGGAGTGATCTTCATGGGGGTTGCATCCACAGTCCCATCCTCCCGATTAAGAATTTGACAATCAGGATCAGGTTCGGAATGGTCGACCTCAGTAGAAGGAATTGAAAAAGTCGTGGCTACAGAAGCTTTAGCTAGCGGTGCAAGAGGAGGCCCGTCATCTTCATCATCCGGGGCAGGCACTATCTTGCCATCCTCTACCACGTTATCCAAGCTGAAGAGAGTCAGGTCGAGTTCAGGAGCTAGAACTTGGACCTGTGCCTTTAAATTGTCATAAGCACCCGTCATAGCATCTACCAGATGACCCTAGAGATCAGCGTAAGCTGCATAGGCAGAAGCAAGTCTCTCCTTCAACTCCAATAGCTCGGCATAAGTACGGGTATAACTTTCCTTGTGTTTCTTCGCCATCTCCTCCGCCAAGTTTGCAGCCGCCTCAGCCCTGGTAGCTCGGGACTTTTCCTTCTCCAAATCCAACTCCAGCTTAATCACCCTGGCATCAAGCTCATCCTTCACCCCCTTTATTCTATCGAAATCCGATTTAGCATCCTTCATAAAAGCCTTAGTTGCATGGACTGGGGATCCTAAATGGTACGGAATAGGGCTGCACCCATATGGGCCATCCGAATACTGTTACTGGTGATGAAATTCAAGTGATGAAGGATGGACACATCATCCATTGGAAGTCGACCATAAGGAGCAATTTGATTATCAACAAACCCCACAGCATCAAAATCAGGGGTATCCAAGTCATAAGGATCCACAGTCTTCTATTTTTCAGGAGGAGGACCAGCAGTAGGAGAAGAGGCAGCACCAGAGGTTGACTGGAGAGGAGCAGAAGGAACCACACGAACCTGAGGAGTCGGGATGATTTTCCTCGGTCCAGAAGTGTCCAAGGTCGGCTTCTTCGGAGGAACTTGAGTAGATCCTTCTCCAGAAGCCTTCGCCGAGATGTTTTGAGCAGCAGTCGCCTTCTTAGCCCGACGATAGGCCTTCATGGAATCTACCGACTTCGCCATTTCTAAAATAGGAAAACAACAAAATCAAGTTGCAAGTAAGAAAGGGATAGATTGGCAAACAAACAAACAAATAAAGAAAAGATAAAAAGAAGTCGGCAACTACCCAATTCAGCCCAAAGAAGGGAAGGATCTCCTAGAAACTTCTTTGTGTCAAGATGGGGAGGATCTCCCCAATTTTCCTCCAACACATGCACAAAGGCCTGTTCGGCTTCATCCAGACTTTCCCAAGAATACCTAGCCACTACCACATTCTTTTGCCAGCACAAAGGGAAGGCAGGTTCATTACTTTCATCCAAAAAGAAGGGCCGAGCTCCCTCCACAGCTCGGACCTTAAAATAGTAATTCTTAAAATCCCTCCAAGAAGCTTTCTTCTTAGCTACCCCAGGCTTCGTCAACACAAAAAGATAAAGAAAGAGAGTTTGGGTAGGTCGGATATCCAGTTCCTGACACAACAATTGGAAGATTTTTATGAAACCCCATGAGTTCGGATGAAGCTGAGAAGGAGCTACATTGTAGGACCACAACAGCTCGGTCTCAAAAGGGGTAAAAAGAATAGTAATATTCAATTGACTGAAGAAGTAGTCATAAGCATAGAAAAAAGGACGTTCCCCTTGAGTCAATGGAGGAAAACAAACCCTCTCCTTAGGGTCAGGTCACAGCAACTCATAATTTTTCTCCTGGTCCTAATTACTACAAATTCTATGGTGCCTCTTAAGTCACACACGGTACTCAGGGTCAGCCACAGTAACACACATCAACACAATGGAGTCTAGCCAGTCAAACATGCCATCCGGGATCTTAGTATACATCTCAACAATATTTTTGTGGGAAGACATGGGTCAACTATTCCTACAGTAAGAAAAAGAAAAATGGGATTACTACCAAACTGGTGCACGAAATCACATCACACTATGCAATTCCGCACAACTAACCAGCAAGTGCACTGGGTCATCCAAGTAATACCTTACGTGAGTAAGGGTCGATCCCACGGAGATTGTCGGCTTGAAGCAAACTATGGTTATCTTGTAACTGTTAGTGAGGATATCGATAATTCTCATATTTAATTGTAAAAAGTAAAAGAACATGAAACAAATACTTGTTATGCAGTAATGGAGAACAGGTTGAGGTTTTGGAGATGCTCTGTCATCTGAATCTCTGCTTTCCTACTGTCTTCTTCTTCACACACATTAGTCTCCTTCCATGGCAAGCTGTATGTTGGTGGATCACCGTTGTCAATTGCTACCATCCGTCCTCTCAGTAAAAATGGTCCAAATGCGCTGTCACCGCACGACTAATCATCTGTCCGTTCTCACTCATGTTGGAATAGGATCCATTGATCCTTTTGCGTCTGTCACTACGCCCAGCATTCGTGAGTTTGAAGCTCGTCACAGTCATCCCTTCTCAGATCCTACTCGGATATACCACAGACAGGTTTAGACTTCTGGATCTCAGGAATGGCCGCCAATAATTCTAGCCTATACCACGAAGGTTCCAATCTTAGATTAGAAACCCAAGAGATACACATTCAAGCTATTTGCAGATAGAACGAGGTGGTTGTCAGGCAGACGTTCATAGGTGAGAATGATGATGAGTGTCATGGATTATCACATTCATCAGGTTTGAAGTGCGAATGAATATCTTTAGAATGGAAACAAGCGTGATTGATAGAAAACAGTGGTATATTGCATTAATTCCATCAAAACCTGTGTAGGCTGCTCCTCATCCCCCAACCATGGGGTTTGAGACTCATGCCGTAGGAAGATACACATATGAAACTTGTAAATTATGATGATCCCAAAAATAGATCTCTAAAATTAGTTTTTATACTGAGGCTATGTGAACGCGTAGGTTTACAGAAATTGATAAACTAAGGTAGATATGAGAGATCCACTCTGCCGGGGGCCCACTTGGTGTTGGTGCTTGGGCTGAGCATTGAAGCTTCCATGTGTGACGAGACTTTATTTGGAGTTAAACGCCATTCATAGCTGGCTGTTCTTTGCATTTAACTCGATTTGGCAACCTGTTTCTGGCGTTTAACGGGCAGAATAGGATAAGAACTTGGCTTTAAACGCCAATTTTTGCGTCGTCTAATCCCTTGGCAAAGTATAGACTTATTAATATATTTCTAGAAGCACCTGGATGTCTACTGTGTCCAAACGGCATTAAGAGCGCAATTGGGCTTACTGTAGCTTCCAGCAAAAATTTCTTTTTTCAGATTTCGAGTGCAGGGAGGTCGAATCCAACAACATCTGCAGTCCTTTTTCAGCCTCTAAATAAGATTTTTGCTCAGGTCCTCAATTTTCAGCCAAAAAATACCTGAAATCACAAAAGAACAACACACACACTCATAGTAAAGTCCATAAAATGTGATTTTTATTTAAAAATAATAAAAATATAAACTAAAAACTAACTGAAAACATACTAAAAACTATTAAAACAATGCGAACTGTATAACTCTGCTATCAACAACAAACCTTAAATTGTTGCTTGTCCCCAAGCAACTGAAAATCAAATAGGATAAAAGAAAGAGATATAACTAAAATTCCCAATTATCAGTGAAACTTAGCTCCAATTAGATGAGCGGGTACCTAGTAGCTTTTTGCCTCTAAACAGTTTTGGCATCTCACTTTATCCCTTGAAGTTTAGAATGATTAGCATCTATAGGAACTCAGAATTTTAGATAGTGTTATTGATTCTCCTAGTTCAGTATTGTTGATTCTTGAACACAGTTGCTTTATGAGTCTTGGCTGTGACCCTAAGCATTTTGTTTTCCAGTATTACCACCGGATACATAAATGCCACAGACACATAACTGGGTGAACCCTTTCAGATTGTCACTCAGCTTTGCTAGAGTCCCCAATTAGAGATGTCCAGAGCTCTTAAGCACACTCTTTTTGCTTTGGACCACGACTTTAACCGCTCAGTCTCAAGTTTTTACTTGACACCTCCACACCACAAGCACATGGTTAAGGACAGCTCGGTTTAGCCGCTTAGGCCAGGATTTTATTCCTGTGGGCCCTCCTATCCACTGATACTCAAAGTCTTGGATCTTTTTTATTACCCTTACCTTTTGGTTTAAAGGGCTATTGGCTTTTTCTGCTTGCTTTTTCTTTTTCTTTCAAAATTTTTTTTCGCAAGCTTTTCACTGCTTTTTCTTTCTTCAAGAATCAATTTTTTTTATTTTTCAGATTATCAAATAACAATTCTCCTTTTTCATCATTCTTTCAAGAGCCAACAATTTTAACATTCATAAACAGCAAATTCAAAAGATATATGCACTGTTCAAGCATTCATTCAGAGAAGCAAAAAGTATTGTCACCACATCAAAATAATTAAACTAATTTCGAGGATGAATTCGAAATCATGTACTTCTTGTTCTTTTGTGATTAAAAGCATTTTTCATTTAAGAAAGGTGATGGATTCATGGGGCATTCATAACTATAAGGCATAGACTCTAATCTTTATTTATTATTTAATAGAAATAATATAAAATAGGCATAGAAGCAGACAATTAGTAATAAAAGAAATGAAATTAACGACATAAAGATAAATGACTCTAATACTAATACTCATGTACTCTTAAAATGGATAAAAGGTTATCACAGAGTTAGGACTCAACAACCTTTATTTTGGGAGATAGATGCTTCTTTAGTCTGTGGGGTGCTCGGTCCTTCAAGAGATAGCTTCTGACGCTTCAGCTCCTGTAGCTCATGCCTCTGTTCCTCATGTTCCTTCAGCAGTTTGCAGAGCATGCTATTTTGAACTTGCTGTTCTTCTTTCAGTTGATCCATAGCTTCTTGTAATTTGGTGACAGATGCTTCTAAGCGGGTCTAGTAGTCAATCTGTGGGATTTCTGGGAGGAACTTCTGTGCCTTCCTTTTGATGGAGTTATCCTGCACTTGTCCTTCTATTAAATTTTTGGTGATTGGGTGCTCAACTGAGATATACTCATCCACTCCCATCTTCACCCCAGCGTCTTTACATAGCAGAGAAATTAGGCTTGGGTAAGCCAATTTGGCATCAGTGGAGTTCTTGTTTGTAATTGTGTCGAGCTCACAAGAAATCAGATGATGAATCTCTACTTCGTTTCCCAGCATAATACAGTGGATCATCACTGCTCTTTTGACAGTGACTTCAGAGCAGTTGCTGGTGGGCAGTATAGAATGCCCAATGAAGTCCAGCCAACCCCTAGCAATTGGTTTGAGATCACCTCTCTTGAGTTGGTTTGGGACACCTTTTGTATTGGTTATCCACTTGGTTCCAGGGATGCATATGTCCTCTAGAACTTGGTCTAAGCACTTATCAAATTTCACCATTCTCCTATTAAAGGATTCTGGATCATCTTGTGGTTGAGGCAGCTTGAAGACCTCTCTTATTCTGTCCTGGTGGAAGTACATAATCTTCCCTCTGACCAAGGTTCGAAAGGTATAGAAAGTGGCTCCAATTAATCTCTGCTTATCTGTTTGCCACAGATTTACGTAGAATTCCTGAACCATGTTTCTACCCACCTTTGTCTCAAGATTAGCCAGAATTTTCCAGCCTCTTTTTTGAATCTGCTCTTGGATCTCCGGATATTCATCTTCTTTCAGATCGAATTTAACTTTTGGGATCACTGATCTTAGACCCATTATTCTGTAGAAATGATCTGCATGTTCTTTGGTTAAAAACCTCTCTTGATTCCAAAGTGATTTTGGAATATTCTCTTTCTTGCCTCTTGAAGTGGTTGTTTTCCTTTAGGAGCCATGATCTTAGTGAGTCTTAGCTCAGTGATCACAAAAAGCACACCAAACTTAGAGGTTTGCCTGTCCTCAAGCAAAGAAAAGGAAATGAGAGGAAGAGAAGGAGAGGCAGATTCGAATTGTGGAGGAGAGGGGGATGGCCGAATGTGAATTTAAAGAGGAGGGGGTGGATTCAAAAATTTTGAAAAATATATGCTAGAAGATATGATTGTAAAAAGATAATTATGATATGCAAAAGATGTAGTTTTAAAATTGAAAAGATGAGAGAGAGAGTTGAAAAAAATTAAATCTAATTTTTGAAAAGATAGTATGATGATTTGGAAAAGATTTGAAAAGAATTTAAAAAAAAAGATAGATGATTTTTGAAGAAGATTTGAAAAGAAGTTGATGGAGAATGAAGAAAAATTTTAAAAATTTTTATATATATTTTTTTTATTTTTGAAATTGAAATTGAAAAATGATGATATGTAACATGTTTATGCAAGAAATTATGGATGAAATCATGAAAATTTGAAAAAAAATTAAGTTGGAAAACAAAACTTCCTCCCCTCCACAATCCTGGTGTTAAACGCCCAACTGCTGCTTGTTTTGGGCGTTTAACGCCCATCTATAGCCTCTTTTGGGCGTTTAACGCCCAGCTATTGCTTCTGGCTGGCGTTAAACGCCAGAAATCTTTTGTCACTGGGCATTTTTCTGAACACCCAAGATGCTGCAAGTTTGGCATTAAACGCCCAGAATGGTACCCATTCTGGCATTTAACGCCCAAAAAAGTACCATTGCTGGCGTTAAACGCCCAGTAGAAGCTTCTTTTGGGCGTTTAATGCCCAAATATACCTCTAACTGGCGTTTTCTTGCCAGTGAGCTCCTTTTCCCTGTTTTGTACTCTGAATCCTTCTGTAACTCTGTGAACTTATGCAATTGATACTCTACCTTGAAGATTATTTATATTAAACTCGTATAATTATTATTTAAATAACAAATAAGCCTTGCTAATGGCTGGGTTGCCTCCCAGCAAGTGCTTATTTATTGTCTTTAGCTAGACCTTGCTGAGCTTTTAATCTAGCCTCAGCTTTGAGCACTCTTGCTCGATATTGCCTTCAAAGATTATGCTTGATTCTCTGTCCATTAACAATGAACTTCTTATTAGAATCAATGTCTTGAAGCTCCACATAGCCATATGGTGACACACTTAAAATCACATATGGTCCCCTCCACCGGGATTTCAGTTTCCCGGGGAATAGTCTGAGCCTAGAGTTGAACAGCAGAACCTTCTGTCCTGGTTCAAAGACTCTAGATGACAGCTTTCTGTCATGCCACCTTTTTGCTTTCTCTTTGTAAAGCTTGGCATTTTCGAAAGCAGTAAGTCTGAATTCTTCTTGCTCATTCAACTGGAGCAATCTTTTTTCTCCAGCTAATTTAGCATCAAACTTTAGGAATCTGGTTGCCCGGTAGGCCTTATGCTCCAGTTCCACGGGCAGATGACAGGGCTTACCATACACAAGCTGGTATGGAGAGGTCCCTATAGGAGTCTTGAATGCTATTCTGTATGCCCACAGAGCGTCTGATAAACCCATATTTCATGAGTTCTTTTATGCTTAATTAAAGTGATTTATTCAACTCTTCACCTACTTATTCACATTAATTGCATGGTTTTACTTTCCCTTCCTTATTATGTCATGTTGTGAAAAACATGTTTCCTAAGCTTTAAAAAAGTTAATTATTTTAATTACCTTTATTTCCATTCGATGCCGTGATTAGTGTGTTGAGTAG
>QBTX01001589.1:0-28176 GCA_003063285.2 Arachis monticola | reverse complement strand
TCCTCTCTTTACTCCTAGCCATTCCTTCTTGCTTCAACCTTTCTCCAAGCTTTCTTCACCTATCATTAATCAACCAAACACATCAAAGCTATGCTTAAAATCATGAGATATTCATTTTATCATAATATGTGACAATTATAGCATAAAACCTCATGAAATAGCATTAATTCATACATGGTTGATCAAATCAAAGGGAACATAGAAATCTACCCAATTGGCTTGCTTATGGCTTAAGAAAGTGCATAAAACCTATTGAAAACAAATGAAAAAGCATAGAAAAACATGACATGGTGACATGTCATCACCTCTCCCATGCTTCATAGAGAGTTTCACCAACTTGTTGCCTGAAGGTTTGTACCTCAGCTCTCAAACTATTGATCCTTTGAGGAGGATAGAATCTCGCCAAGAATTTGTTCACCACATCTTCCCAGGTTGTTAAACTCTCCTTCGGGAAGGATTCCAGCCATTTAGATGCTTTGTCCTTGCGTGAGAAGGGAAACAGAAGCAGTCTGTAGGTGTCAGGATGAACACCATTAGACTTCACAGTATCACATATCCTCAAGAATGTCGTGAGATGTTGATTGGGGTCTTCTTGGACACTTCCTCCGAATGAACAGTTGTTCTGAACGAGGGTGATGAGCTGTGGCTTTAGTTCAAAGTTATTGGCACGTATGGTTGGCTTTTGGATGCTACTTCTATAGTTTCCTGGGTTTGGGTTTATGTAAGATCCCAGAACCCTTCTCGCTTGTCCCGCATGATGCACTGGACCTTCTCTGCCATGGTTGTGAGCCTCTTCTTCATGATAGTTCTCCATATTCTCATCCATGTTTGGTTCAAAATACTATTCCTCTTCCTCAACACTAACGACTCTCTTTCTTCTTGCTTCCCTCCTTAGTCTAAGGAAGGTTCTCTCCGGTTCAGAATCAAAGGAAGTTGAAGCCCCGCTTCTTCTACCTGTCATACAACCAACAAGGCACAAGCAAGAAAGAGATAAATGCAGGAAGTATTCTTGTCAGAAATGCTGTTAGTGTGAGTGATGCAATATATCAAACAGTTAGTTGGTTAGTGAACTGAATTGTAACAAATAAGAGAACACTACAAACAGGTAATGGATAAAGGAAAGAAAATAACTACAACTGAAAGTAAATCACTCAAATGAAATTAAATCAAACAAAAGAAAAATGCTCAATCTAGGTAATCAACCAATTTAATCATTGTTGATACAAAATCAATCCCCGGCAACGGTGCCATAAACTTGATGCACAGAAACTTGTCTCTCAACAATTTTCCCTCGGCAAGTATACCAAATTGTCGTCAAGTAAAAACTCACAATAGAGTAAGGTCGAATCCCACAGGGATTGATTGGTCAAGCAACTTTAATCAGAGGAATTTTCTAGTTGAGCTGAGCAGAAGTTGATTTGAGAGTTGCAGAAAATTAAATGGCGGGAAAGTAAACAGCAGAAATTGTAAATGCTAGAAATAAAGAACTGAATATAAATGTAGAAAATAAATTGCAGAATCTTAAATGGGAAATGGGGAAGACGAAGATAAAAGTAAATGGTAGAAAGTAAAGAGAATGGGTAAGATCAGAAACGGGAAATTCATTGGGTTCAGGAGATGTTGCATTCTCTGGATCAAGTTCATTTTCATCTCTTCCTCAATCAATGCATTCATTGATCTCCTTGGCAATCTTAAGTGATTGAATTTCAATTCCTTGGTAATTCAAATCTGATCAATAGCCAATTCCTTGGTCTAATTGCTCATGAAAGGAGATATATGGTCACTATTATACCACATGTTTTCCAAATCAAAGTATTGGGAGAATTATATATCACCATATCCGTCCAAACCCCATTTGGTCCAACATGAGAAGCATTTCTAGCATGAAGAGAAAAGAAAGGATCCAGTATGATAGCTTCTTTTTCCAAGATAACTATCACACTTGGACCAATTGGATGAAGATTGAAAGCTTTCTAGTAAAATCAAGAGAAAAGAAAGAAGAAGAATAATGAAAACTATTATTGATCCATCAAATTACAACAGAGCTCCCTTAACCAATGAAAGGGGTTTAGTTGTTCATAGCTCTGGGAATGGAAAGCAATGATGGAAAATACATTCTCAAAGTAAAAACTAGAAGTTGCAGAGAAAGTAAAATTATACAGAGAGTGGTTCTGAATGCCCAAAAGCTTCCCCAAGCTCCCTTCTCTAGTTCAAAACTACTCCTATATATACTACTCTTCTGATCTTCTAGTTGGATCTTCAAGTCTTTAGATATGGGCCTTTGGATCCTGAGTTGAAGCAGCTTGGAATCTTCAGTGGGCTCAGCTTTACTTGCAGAGAAAGTGTGAAGTAGGCATGGACTTTAGCTAGGACGTTAGTGGTGTTAACGTTAAGTAAAAATGTGGGTTCGAGAACGTTAGTGACAATCACCTTTTTCACTAATGTTCCTAGCCCAACATGGTTCACGTTAACTTCAACGTTAGTGGCACTAACGTGACCACTAACGTTGCCTCTTGGTCCATCACAAGCGTTATTGGCATTCACCTTTGCCAATAACGTTGCTCTTATCCCCCCTTTTCTCATGTTAGAGTCCACGTTAGTATAACTAACGTGGCTCTTAACGTGGGCATGCCTTAGCCTCGAGAGCGTTAGTGATACTTACCTTTGACACTAACGCTCCAAACGCCCCTTCTCATGTTAGTGCCTCATGTTAATTGTCTTAATGTGGCCACTAACGTGGTGGTGATTGCCATCTCCAACATTAGTGACAAAGGTGAGTGTCACTAACGTTGGCTCATCATTTCTTTCCACCACGCTAACGTGGCTCATAGTGGCTTGATCCAATGTTAGTGACAAAGGTGAGTGTTACTAACGTTGGCTATTCCTTACTCCTCCCATGTTAGAGTTCACGTTAATGTAGTTAACGTGACTCTTAACGTGGCTAATTGGGCTTAGTCCAACGTTAGTGACAAAAGTGAGTGTCACTAATGTTGGCTTTGTCTTCCTTTCCACGTTAGAGTTCACGTTAACTGAGTTAATGTGACTCTTAACGTGGCTAATTGTCAATTTGGAGCATTAGTGGTATTCACTTTTACCAATAACGCTGGAGCTCCCTTTCTCTCCATGTTAACTACCACGTTGATGTAGTTAACGTGGCAATTAACGTGGGCCATGATGGTTTCGAAGGCGTTATTGGCAATCACTTTTCTCATTAACGTTGCAAGTTTATTCCTATTCCACGTTAGTGGTCATATTAATTAGATTATCGTGGCTGCTAATATGGTTCTTCCTTGCTTCCTTTGTCTTGAAATCAAGCAAATAAAGTGCATCAAAGCTCTAATCCAAGTTATGAGACATGCATTATCCAATTTGTCATTCAATTCATGCATAATTCTCATAAAATCACATGAAACTCACAATGTTTGCTTGAATCAAGATGTAAGTGATTATCTACCCAAAACATGCTTATTAACTAAGAAAATGCATGAAACTACCCTGAAACAGTAAAGAAAAGATCAGTGAAACTGGCCAAAATGCCCTGGCATCACTCTCTGCTTCTTTCTTCTTTTTTATGAATGCACATATGACGCGGACGCGTCAGCGACGCTCGCGCGTCCCGTGCCCCTTTTTTTTTATGCAGAATGTAAAATGAAGATGTTGATGCAATGTTATGAATGACACTAATAAACATAAAGTAGAATAAAATAAAATAAATTAAAACTAAGGCTGAAAAGGAACGATCATACCATGGTGGGTTGTCTCCCACCTAGCACTTTGCTTTTACGTCCTTAAGTTGGATGGTCTTCAAGCTCATTCTGCTTCTGTTGGTGCGTCCTCTAAGAGGAAGACTTTTAGTTCTTTGTGTTCCTTCATCTTCTCACCATGATAAAGCTTCAGGCGATGTCCATTGACCTTGATGCAATTGGAACTTGAAGGATGACGCAGGTGGAAGATGCTATATGGCTCTGCTTTCTCCACTCTGTAGGGACCTTCCCATCTGGATCTCAGCTTTCCTAGCATGAGTCTCAGCTTGGAGTTGTAAAAGGAGAACCAAATCTCCTGGTCTGAACTCTCTTCTCTTGATATGTTTGTCATGCACAGTCTTCATCTTCTCTTTGTATAATTTGGAGTTATCATAAGCTTCAAGTCGAAGAGTCTGCAGTTCTGCTAGTTGCAGCTTCCTTTCAGCACCAGCTTGTTCAAAATTCATATTGCATTCCCTCACAGCCCAGAAATCCTTGTGTTTCACCTCTACTGGGAGGTGGCAAGCCTTTCCGTACACTAAGCGGAAGGGACTCATCCCAATGGGTGTCTTGTATGCTGTCTGATATGCCCAGAGCGCATCTTGTAGCCTCGTACTCCAGTCCTTCTAATGAGGCTTTACTATCTTCTCCAGAATATGCTTTATTTCTTTATTAGATACCTCTGCTTGACCATTGGTATGCTGTTGCTACCTTGTGAACAATCCCATGCTTCTTCAGTAATCCTGCTAGTCTCCTGTTACAAAAGTGAGTACCTTGATCACTCACGATTGCTCGTGGAGATCCAAAGTGACAGATAATATGATTTCTAACAAAGGAAATAACAATGTTAGCATCATCAATACAGGTAAGAATTACTTCCACCCATTTAGAGACATAATCTATAGCTAATAGTATATAAAGGTATCCACTAGAATTTGGAAATGGACCCACGAAGTCAATGCCCCAAACATAAAAAATTTCACAGAAAAGCATAATCTGTTGAGGCATCTCATCCCTCTTGGATATATTACCAAACCTTTGGCATGGGGAACAAGATTTACAAAAGGCAGCAGTATCTTTAAAAAGAGTAGGCCACCAGAATCCACAGTCTAGGATTTTTCTAGCTGTTCTTTGAGGGGCCAAAATGTCCTCCACTCTCAGAAGAGTGGCAGGCCTCTAAAATGGACTAGAATTCTGATTGAGGCACACACCTTCTAATTATCTGGTCAGCACCACACCTCCATAAATATGGATAATCCCATATATAATATTTAGACTCGCTTTTTAGTTTGTCCCTTTGATGCTTAGTAAAATTAGGAGGGGAAGTATGGCTGACTAGATAGTTAGCTACAGGTGTATACCAAGGAACTACTTTAGATACTGTATGCAAGCTAACAAATAGGAAAGCATCATTGATAGGAGTGGAGTCATCCTTAATGTGCTCAAGGCGACTCAAGTGGTCTGCCACTAAATTCTGGTTACCACTCCTATCCTTAATTTCTAAATCAAATTCTTGCAGCAACAGTATCCAACGTATTAGCCTTGGTTTAGACTCTTTTTTAGCTAATAAATACTTTAGAGCTGCATAGTCTGAGTACACTACCACCTTAGTACCAAGTAAATAGGCTCGAAATTTATCCAGAGCAAAAACAATGGCCAAAAGCTCTTTTTCAATGGTGGTGTAATTAGACTGAGCAGCGTCTAGGGTCTTAGACGCATAAGCAATTACCAAAGGATCCTTACCTTCGTGCTGAGCCAGCGCCGCTCCTACCGCATGGTTAGAGGCATCACACATAATCTCAAAAGGCTGGCTCCAATCTGGTCCTCTCACAATCGGAGCTTGAGTCAGGGCGATCTTCAGCTTATCAAACGCTTGCATGCAATCCTCACTAAACTTGAACTCAACATCTTTCTGCAGTAGTCTGTATAAAGGCAATGCTACCTTACTGAAGTCCTTAATAAATCTCCTGTAGAAACCTGCATGGCCAAGGAACGAACGGACTTTCCTCACGGAGGAGGGGTAAGGTAAACTAGAAATGAAATCTACCTTTGCTGGATCTACAGAAATACCAGTATTAGAAACATGTCCTAGAATAATACCTTGTTTTACCATAAAGTGACATTTTTCAAAATTCAATACAAGGTTTGAACTAACACACCTGTCTAGTTCTCTAGCCAAACTATCCAAGCTAAGATTAAATGAATCACCATATACGCTAAAATCATCCATAAAAACTTCCATACAGTTCTTAATAAGATCTGAAAAGATACTCATCATGCATCTTTAGAAAGTAGCCGGTGCATTACATAAGCCAAAAGGCATCCTCTTATATGCATACGTTCCAAAGGGACATGTAAAAGTAGTCTTCTCCTGATCTTCAGGAGCTATATGAATTTGGAAATAGCGTGTATAACCATCTAAAAAGTAGTAATGGGATTTACCTGACAGGCAATCAAGCATCTGATCAATAAATGGCAAGGGGTAGTGATCCTTGTGAGTAGCTTGGTTAAGACGCCTATAGTCAATGCAAACCCTTCATAAATTCTGCACTCTAATTGTCAGGGGTTCTCCATGCTCATTCTTTACTGTTGTGACTCCATACTTCTTGGGCACCACTTGTACTGGACTGACCCATTCGCTGTCTGAGATGGGGTAAATGATATCTGCTTCAAGCAGCCTGGTCACTTCTTTCTTGACAACTTCTAAGATGGTGGGATTCAATCTTCTTTGGTGTTGACGGACAGGCTTTGATCCCTCTTCTAAGAATATTCTGTGCTCACAACCTTAGGGCTGATGCCTACTATATCCTCCAAACTCCACCCGATTGCTTTCTTGTATCTTCTCAGAACACTAAGCAGCTGCTCCTCTTGTTGGGAACTGAGTTCCCTTGCAATGATAACTGGGAACTTCTGATTATCCTCAAGGTAAGCATACTTGAGGTGAGGAGGAAGGGGCTTTAATTCCAATTTTTGCTCATGGCTAGTCTCTGGATTATCTTGGGCTAATGATAATGGCAAGGTATCTTCATTGTGTTCAGAGGGTGTCCCCACACTTGGACCTTGCTCCAAGTGCTTCTCTTCTACTTCTTCTTAGTGAACTTCAGCTACAGTTTCATCAATGATGTCGAACTGGAAGATAAAATGATCTTCTAGAGGGTGCTTCATAGCTTCATTTAAACTGAAACTCACTGCTTGATGCACGGAAACTTGTCCCTTAACAAATCTCCCTCGGAAAGTATACCGAATTGTCATCAAGTAAAAACTCACAATAGAGTGAGGTTGAATCCCACAGGGATTGATTGGTCAAGCACTTTAATTGGAAGAATGTTCTAGTTGAGCTAAGCAGAAAGTGAGTTAGAATTGCAGGAATTAAATGGGGGAAAGTAAATAGCAGAAATAAAATGCAGGGAAGTAAATTACAAGAATCTTAAATGGGGAAGGAAGTTAGCATGAAGTAATGGAAAAAGTAAAGAGAATGGGTAAGATCAGAAATGCGGAATTCATTGGGCTTAGGAGATGTTGCATTCTCCGGATCAAGTTCATTTTCATCTCTTCCTCAATATGCATTCATTGATCTCCTTGGCAATTTAAGTGATTGAATTTAATTCTTGGTAATTCAATCTTTCAAATCAGATCAATAGCCAATTTCTTGGTCAAATATGTTATAGAAGAGATGAAGTGTGGTCACTATTATACCACATGTATTTCCAATCAAAGTATTGGGAGAATTAATATGTCACTTTATTGCCCAAACCCAATTTGGTCCAACATGAGAAAACATTTCTAGCATGATCTCTTCATCCTTTTCCAAGGTTCAGAAAAGATCAAGTATAAATAGCTTCTTTCCAAGATAACTACTCATTTGGATGAAGATTGAAAGCTTTCTAGTAAAATCAAGAGAAAAGAAAGAAGAAGAATAATGAAAACTATTATTGATCCATCAAATTACAACAGAGCTCCCTGAACCCAATGAAAGGGGTTTAGTTGTTCATAGCTCTGGGAATGGAAAGCAAAGATGGAGAGTACATTCTGAAAGTTAAACTAGAAGTGCAGAGAAAGTAAAATACAGAGAGTAATTCTAATAATGCCTAAAGCTCCTTTCTTGTTCAAATCTCTCCTTATTTATACTATTCTTCTAATATTCTAGTTGGCTCTTCAAGTCTTGGATATGGGCCTTTGAATTTTGAGTTGAAGCAGTTATCTTCTTCAGTTGGCTCAGCTTTACTTGCAGAGAAAGTGTGAAGTAGGCAGGGACTTTAGCTTAGGGCGTTAGTGGTGTTAACGTTAAGTGAAAATGTGGGGTTGAGAACGTTAGTGACAGTCACCTTTTTCACTAACGTTCCTAACCCAAAGTGGTCCACGTTAACTTCAACGTTAGTGGCACTAACGTAACCACTAACGTTGACCCTTGGCCCTTCGCAAACGTTACTGGGGTTTACCTTTTTCAATAACGTTGAGAGTACCCCTTTCTCCCTACGTTAGAGTTCACGTTAGAATTGTTAACGTGGCCTTTAACGTAGGCTTGCCAAATCTTCGAGAGCGTTAGTGACACTTACCTTTGTCACAAACGCTTCAGACACCCCTACTTCCCATGTTAGAGTTCACGTTAACTAGGTTAACGTGACTTTTAATGTGGTATTGATAGCCATCTCCAACGTTAGTGACAATGGTGAGTGTCACTAATGTTGGCTCATCATCCCTCTTCTCCACGTTAGCTTCCACGTTAATGTAATTAACGTGGCAACTAACATGGCTCATAGTGGCTCAATCCAACGTTGGTGACAAAGGTGAGTGTCACAAACTCTGGTGATTCTTGCTCCCTCCACATTAGAGTCCACGTTAACTAGGTTAACGTGGCTTTTAACGTAGCCAATATGGGCTTAGTCCAACGTTAGTGACAAAGGTGAGTGTCACTAACGTTGGCATCACCTTCTTCTTCCACGTTAGAGCTCACGTTAACTAAGTTAACGTGGCTCTTAACGTGGCCAATTGCCCCTTTTGGAACGTTAGTGGCACTTACTTTTACCACTAACGTTGGAGTTCTACTTCTCTTCCACGTTAGCTTCCACGTTAACATAGTTAACGTGGCAATTGACGTGGTCTATGATGGCTCACGAAGGCGTTATTGGCAATCACTTTTCTGATTAACGTTGCAAGCTAGCCTTCATTCCACGTTAGTGGTCACATTAGCTAGACTAACGTGGCTACTAACATGGTTCTTCCTTGCTTCCTTTGTCCTAAAATCAAGCAATAAAGTGCATCAAAGCTCTAATCCAAGTTATGAGACATGCATCATTCACAATTGATAGGAAAGCCAAATGGTCTAAGGTTACGATCAAGAAGAGGGATAGATTTTGAACAGCATTAAACCCCACTGCTTTACAAAGGCAACTTAAAGAACGTCAAGCTCAGTGACGCTAAAGAAGGCGCTTCATGGGAGGGCAACCCATGTTTGACATGCTTTTTAAATGTAGTTAAAATAAGCCGACAGTTCGGGGAGTCGCAAATTCAACTTATGACAATTCCTTGAATAAAATCCTTTTATGCCATTACAATTTTTGGTATAGTGAAGAACATACTTTGGTGTTCAAGGCACAATAAGAGGACATGAATGCAACTCATAGCATATGTCAATTGCTCGTAGCACTGAACCAAAATGATCTATACCCCAAAATTGCCACAAAACGTAACGTTGGTGCTCCACCAAGGGTGCAATACATTGGAAATTTAAATTAGTCAGCTATATGCTGTTGCATTTGTGACAGAATGCACTTAGTAAGTTTAAGCAACAGAAAATTTTAAAAAGTAGTTACTCTTTTTTTTTTTTTTTTTTTTTTTTTTTTTTTTTTATTTATCAAATTTAAATTCTTGGTCTTTTATTGTAGGAGGATGATGGGCACAAATTGAAGGGTATGGCTACCACAAATAGAAAGGACTGTACACGGGTCGTGCGCAAGCGGGACTTGCATTGGGACATTGATTGCCATGCAAACCATTGGAAGGTAATGAAACAAGCCTGGAAACTGAACCAAACCACATCTTCATAAAGAGTTAATGATCCTTCTTGTGCTCATCCCATGCTGAACCCCATCCGTCCATCAAACAACCACCGAGCCCATTCAATTCCACACCCTTTTCATTTCACTCATCACTTCTCCCTATAAGTGATCCTACTCCTGCTTCCCTTCAACATTCCAACACTATTTTGTTCTAAAACTTCTCAATCTCGAAGTACAATTCTTCAAGCTACATCCTATCCAAACCCAACCGAATTCCACCAATCATCACTCACCTCAACACCTTCACTTTCCAAAAATCATTCATGGCATCGATCAAGCTCCAAAGCAAAAAAGAGAAAGGAAGCCCCGGTTGAGAGAGCCCTTTTGATGAAGTGGGAATTCAAACAATTATATTCCATGAATATGTGAATTTGAATGGATAAGCTCAAGAAAGGTATTTGCCTGAAGTTAACCATTCCGTTCAACGGAAAAGTAAGTTTCCAGCGAGATTCGATGACAAGATTCCAAACAAAGGGGTTGGCCAGACAGGCTCACAACCCAGAAGCAAAGATAAATCCAAACCTCATCAAAGAGTTCTATGTAAATGTGGTCAGAGAAGACAAAACCAAGGCCGCCACCTTCAAAAGTTATGTAAGAGGGAAAGAGGTAGATTTCGCAGCCCCAAGCCATCTAACAAGTCTTCAGCTGAAATCGCACCACATTTTGATGAATCGACGCCCCAGTGATCATGTGCGAGAAAAGTAATGGCCATCAACAATAAAATATGAAACTTGAAAGAAATTGTGAATGATAGTGTGCGTTACTAGGATCTGACTGCGGAACAGGTATTCACGATAAGAGACCGCGGTTTATTAGGAGAGGAGACCTTATCCTAGAAGCCAAGGATGGTTTGAGGAAAACTTAGTGAGGGAAGGATTCTATTGCCTCCCAGCTGCAAACAGATTCTTCGAGTCAACATTACTCGAAGGCTACCTATGGTTACACCTGCATCTAGTAAGGGGTGGAGGCTATCAAATGTGAACGCTACAAAATTCTTCTTGAGGATGAAAATAAGCCGAGCGAAGAAAGATCTAGTGCTAGACTTTGTCAAACCCGAGCACCATCCTGGAGGCTGTGTATACGGAAACAAATGGCCAGTCATTCGAGGACCAGCAATCCAAACTTGGGTGAACACCCTGATAGGAATGCGGCGTTGTCACGCTTGGCCCAGCGGGATAACGCTATGTGACACTTTTCGCCCGCTTCCCCCACAAAACAACAACAGAATGGCCCACTCCACAAATAGGGGAGTAAGAAACACCACAAGAAAGAACCTCAACCAAGAAAACGCTCAACAGGGAAAGGTGAATATCAGCAAGAAGACGAAAACTTACTACTGATCTAACCAATATAAATCTGGGACACATTCAAGGAGCCATTAAAGACTTGGCAAGGAGATATATGAAACGGCAAGAGCAACAACTACACGTTCAATCCCCAAGTAGGACTCGGCTAATCGTCAAGAAGAACTCCTTTCTAATTGGAGGAATATCAAACTAAGGGCAGTGGCAGAAACAGAAATGGATAACATTACAGCTCACTCCAACCCATCAAGTCAAAAGTGACTGAAAGCCAAGTCTCAGGCCTCAACGATAACGCCTTCCATAGAACTAAACCCAACGCCAGTTAGCTGTCATGGACGAAAGGCACTCTCAATTAGTCAGATTACTTAATAGAAGACTCGGCACACTACATGAAGGGGATGGAGTTCACATAAAACACTCAAGCCAAGTTGAACTATTATGTCTAGTCATATGGCATAAAATTCTACACTCTGCAATCCTCGTATGTAGGATCGAGGTCCACCAGAAAATCTCACAGAACAAGAGGAAAGGAAGGTAAAACAGCAGAAAAACATCTTGAAAAAGTAAAGATGAGAAGATGCTGGCTTCTGGAAGAGGGATTGGAACAGAGCAAGGATAGTGGGAGTTGCAAGCCACTCAAGAAAAAAAGGGAAGACCAAACAGGAGGTGGATGAGCATCGAGCCATGTACAGCCCCATAGTAAAGTGGTGGAGTTCCCTCAACTTGTGTCCATGCTTTCTTTTTCTAAGTCTGTTTTATAATACAGGAAAAATATGTTATTGACAATAGATACATTCTTCCATGGTAGTTTAGAATTTCAGATTCTGGCTCTTTAGTATTCTCCTGTACTTATCTATGCATTGCTGGCATTTCAAGTTGCCGTTTTTCGAGTTTTCATCTTACTATGTTTATGCTGTCCTTTTAAGCTAAAATAAAATAAAAAAAGATGTTATGAAGGACCAAGAGTGATGTTCCCAAGCTGTTTTACTTATGGAGTAGGTCCTTAAATTTGTAGTGTAGTAATCACTTAGCTGAGTTGGTTCACTAACAAGGTAAGAAGGCAACTATCTGTCCTGAAAAATTATACTTGAAAATACAACCCCATAGAGACTAGAATTAAATAATAGATTCCTAATAAGAAAAAGGGAAAAGAACAATAAGAGTTGGAAAGAAAAGAAAAGTTAATAAAGAATGAAGGCTAGGCACCAAGGCTTGAAACTTAGGATGTGTTTGTGGTGCTCTTGTACTAAGGATCTGCTTGGATTAAAGTTCTTAGGCAGGCTTCACTCACTTGGTAACTTAGGTTAACTAACCCGGGGTTATCAACTGAAAATCCAATATCAAGAGCAACCCTTGCTACAGAGCACTTAGTAACCCAAAGAGGTGCTCGACACCAAGGCCTCAAGGCAAAAGGAAAATAACAAACCATGTGCCAGTGGTGTGCATTATGGGGGAGAGAGATTTGAGGGAGTAAGTCCTTAAGGGTAGTGTTTCAACACCTAGGACCTTGAACCAACTGGTTCGGAATTGTTGGCTGAAAGCTTATCTCTAAAGAGGTCGAAACATCACAGAAACACTAGCCTAAGGATGAAATAAACCTTGGAAAGATAAAGGGATCAATAAATAAAGTCTCCAAAGGTGCAATCAAGGAGTATTCCACCACATGATAAAGGTTTGAAAGCCAGTAAAGGAATGAACCTAAGTTGCTTACATAAACCTTCATTAAAAACCAAAACATTACCTTCACAAGACATGATTCATTCATCTTGTCATTTTATTATCATTCTCTTTCCCAGTACTTGCTTAGGGACAAGCAAGCTATTAAATTTTGTTTTGATTGCCAGCTTGCATTGTTGGCCAGTCACCAATCGATGACCTTTTCTTTATGGTTTTAAGGTAGTTTTCAGCCATTTCTTAGGGAAATAAGCAAGTTTTGGTTAAATAATCAAATAGTACATCTTTGATTCAAGCAAACATTGTGAATTTACATGATTTCATGAGAATTAGTGCATGACACATTAAAGGACAAATTCCCCAATGATGCATGTCTCATATCTTGGATTAGAGCTTTGAGGCACTTTATTGCTTGATTTTAGGACAACGGAAGCAAGGAAGAACCATGTTAGTAGCCACGTTAGTCTAGCTAATGTGACGCACTAACGTGGAAAAGGCTAAGCTTGCCAACGTTAATCAGAAAAGTGAACACCAATAATGTCTTCGTGAGCCATCATAGACCACGTCAATTGCCCACCGTTAACTATTTAACGTGGTAGTTAACACGGAGACAAAGAGAGCTCCAACGTTAGTGGTAAAAGTAAGTGCCACTAACTTTCCTCAATAAGGGCAGAAATTTGGCCACGTTAAGAGCCACGTAAACTTAGTTAACTGAGTGAAGCTTTTAACTGGAAGAAGAAGGGTGATGCCCAACGTTATGACACTCACCTTTGTCAACGTTGGACTAGGCCATTATTGGCCTACGTTAAAAAAAACGTTAACCGAGTTAACGTGACATCAATGTGGAAGGGAGCAAAGAAGAATCCACCAAGAGGTTGTGACACTCCACCTTTTCACCAAACGTTTGGATTGAGCCACTGATGAGTGGCCATGTTAGTTGCCATGTTAATTACTTAACGTGGAGCTAACGTGGAGAAGAGGATGATGAGCCAAATAGTGACACTCAACATTTTTACTAACGTTGGGGATGGCTATCAATACCACATTAAAAGTCACGTTAACCTAGTAACGTGGACTCTAACGATGGGAATAGGAATGGTGTTGTAAGCGAGTTGGTGACAAAGGTAAGTGTCACTAACACTCTCGAAGATTTGGCAAGCCTACGTTAGAACCACGAAACAATTCTAACGTGAAAACTCTAACGTAGGGAGTAGACAAGGTCAGGTCTACTTCGTCAACGTATTGGAAAAAGTAAAACCCCGCGCGCCGAGTAACGTTTGCGAAGGGGCAAGGGTCAACGTTAGTGGTTACGTTTAGTGACGCACTTAACGTTGAAGTTTAACGTGGCTTTTAACTTTAGTGAGGAACGTTAGTGAAAAGGTTGAATGTCACTAACCTCTTCTCAACCCCAGC
The DNA here is from genome assembly GCA_003063285.2 of Arachis monticola. Classification (NCBI taxonomy): domain Eukaryota; kingdom Viridiplantae; phylum Streptophyta; class Magnoliopsida; order Fabales; family Fabaceae; genus Arachis; species Arachis monticola. The sequence continues at coordinate 13,983 of QBTX01001589.1, read as the reverse complement.
ATTTTCACTTAACGTTAACACCCATAACGTCCTAAGCTAAGTCCCTGCCCACTTCACAATTTATCTCTGCAAGTAAAGAACTCTGAGCCAACTGGAAGAATGATTAACTGCTTTAACTCAAGGTCCAAAGCCCATATCCAAGACTTAAAGAGCCAACTAGAATATTAGTAAGTTAATATATAAAAATAAAGAGGAGACGATTTGAACAAAGAAAGGCAGCTTAGGCTTATTAGAATTACTCTCGTATTTTTACTTTCCCCTGCACTAATCTAGGTTAAACTTTCTTTACAGTACTCTCCATGCTTTGCTTCTCCACTTCCCAGAGCTATTGAACAACTAAACCCCTTTCAATGGGTTAGGGAGCCCTGTTGTAATTTGATGGATCAATATAATGTTTTCCATTTATTCTCTTTCTTTCTGTTCTCTTGATTTACTAGAAAGCTTTCAATCTTCATCCAATTGCAAGTAGGTTACTGGAAAAGAAGCTATTTCTATAACTTGATCTTTTCTGAACCTTGGAAAAAGGATGAAGAGATCATGCTAAGAATGCTTCGTTCTCATGAAATTGGACAAATTGGGGTTTGGCAGATCAAAAGTGGAACAATAATTTCCCAATACTTTGATTTGGAAATACATGTGTAGAAAAGTGACCACACTTCAATCTCTCTCATGAACAATGATAGACCAAGAAATTGGCATATCTGATTTGAAAATTGCATTACCAAGGAATTAGTAATCAAATCACTTAAGATTGCCAAGGAGGATCAATGAATGATTATTGAGGAAGAGATGAAAATGAACTTGATCCGGAGAATGCAACATCTCCTGAACACCAATGAATTCCGCATTTCTGATCTTACCCATTCTCTTTACGTTTTTGCCCATTTACTTCATGCTAAACCTCCCTTCCCATTTAAGATTCTGTAAATTTACAATTCCTGCAGTATTTCTGCTATTTAACTTTTCCCCCATTTAATTTCCTGCAATTCTTCAACTCACTTCTCTGCTTAGCTCAACTAGAACATTCTTCCAATTAAAATTAGGCTTTGACCCAATCAATCCCTGTGGGATTCAATGCCTCACCTATGGTGAGTTTTTATCTTTGATTGACAATTTGGTATACTTTCCGAGGGAGATTTGTTAAAAGGGGAACCAAGTTTCCGCCGAGGTGCGATGGCGGAGCAGTGAGTTTCAGTTTAAAGGAAGCTATGAAGCACCCTCTAGAAAACCATTTCATCTTCCAGTGCGACATCATTGGTGAAACTGTAGCTGAAGTTCCTAAGAAAGAAGTTAGAGAGAAGAGCACTTGGAGCAAGGTCCAAGTGTGGGACACCCTCTGAACACAATGAAGATACCTTTGCCATTATCATTAGCCCAAGATAATCCAGAGACTAGCCTTGATGCAAAAAATTGGAATTAAAGCCCCTCCTCCTCCACCTCAAGTATGCTTACCTTGAGGATATACAGAAGTTCCCAGTTATCATTGCAAGGAACTCAATCCCAACAAGAGGAGCAGCTGCTTAGTGTTCTGAGAAGATACAAGAAAGCAAATCGGGTGGAGTTTGGAGGATATAGTAGGCAGCAGCCCCTAAGGTTGTGAGGCACAGAGATTCTTAAGCAGAGGATCAAACCTGTCCGTCAACTCCAAAGAAGATTGAATCCCACCATCTTAGAAGTTGCCAAGAAAAGAAGTGACCAGGCTGCTTGAAGCAGATATCATTTACCCCATCTCAGACAGCGAAGGGGTCAGTCCAGTACAAGTGGTGCCCAAAGAAGATGAGTACAACAGTAAGAATGAGCATGGAGAACCCCTGACAATTAGAGTGCAGAATTCATGAAGCGTTTGCATTGACTATGGCGTCTTAACAAGCTAACTCACAAAGGTCACTACCCCTTGCCATTTATTGATCAGATTCTTGATCGCCTGTCAGGTAAAATCCCATGACTACTTTTAGATGGTTATACACGCTATTTCCAAATTCATATAGCTCCTGAAGATCAGAAGAAGACTACTTTTACATGTCCCTTTGGAACGTATTCATATAAGAGGATTGCCGTTGGCTAATGCTAATGGCACACGGCTACTTTTCTAAAGATGCATGATGAGCATCTTTCAGATATCTTATTAAGAACTGTATGGAAGTTTTTATGGATGATTTAGTGTATATGCTATCTATTTCTATCTTAGCTTGGATAGTTTGGCTAGAGAACACTAGACAGGTGTGTTATCAAATCTTGTATTAATTGTTTGAAAATGGTCACTTTATGGTAAAACAAGTAATTAATTCTAGGAACATGTGTCTAATACTCGTATTTCTGTAGATCCAGAAAAGGTAGATGTCATTTCGAGTTTACCTTACCCCTCCTCCGTGAGGAAAATCGCGTTCGTCCCTTGGCCATGCAGGTTCTACCAGAGATTTATCAAAGACTTCAGCAAGATAGCATTACCTTTTTACAGACTACTGCAGAAAATTGAGTTTCAATTTAGTGAGGGATTGCATGCAGCGTTTGATAAGCTGAAGATCGCCCTAACACAAGCTTCGATTGTGAAGAGGACTAGATTTGGAGCCGGCCTTTTGAGATTATGTGTGATGCCTTCAACCATGCAGTAAGAGCAGCGCTTGCTCAGGCACGAATGTAAGGATCCTTTTGTAATGGCTTATGCGTCTAAAACTCTAGACGCTGCTCAGGTCTAATTATACTACTATTGAAAAAGAGCTTTTGGCATTGTTTTTGCTCTGATAAATTTTCGAGCCTATTTACTTAGTACTAAGGTGGTAGTGTACTCAGACTATGCAGCTCTAAAGTATAGTAGCCTTAAAAAAGAGGTCTAATAACCAAGCTAATACGTGGATACTGTCTGCTGCAAGAATTTGATTAGAAATTAAGGATAGGTAGTGTAACCAGAATTTAGTGGCAGACCACTTGATCGCCTTGAGCACATTAAGGAGGACTCCACTCCTATCAAGATGGGCTTCCTATTTTGTTAAGCTGCATACAGTATGCTAAACTATTCCTTGTATACACCTGTAGCTAAACTATCTAGTCAGCCCATACTTCCGCCTCGCTAATTTTACTAAGCATCAAAGGGACAAACTAAAAAGCGGAGTCTAAATATTAATATATGGGATTATCCATATTTATGGAGGTGTGGGGCTGACCAGATAATTAGAAGGTGTTGCCTCAATCAGAATTCTAGTCCATTTTAGAGGCCTGCCACTCTTCTGAAAGTAGAGGACATTTGGCCCTTAAAGGACAGCTAGAAAAATCCTAGACTGTGGATTTTGGTGACCTACTCTTTTTAAAGATACTGCTGCTTTTTTGTTAAATTTGTTCCCCATGCCAAAGGTTTTTGGAATATATCCAATGAGGCGATGAGATGCTACTTGGCCGACTCAACAGGTTATGCTTTTCTTGTGAAATTTTTGATGTTTGGGGCATTTGACTTCGTGGGTCCATTTCGCAAATTCTAGTGGATACCTTTATTATACTATTGCTATAGATTATGTCTCTAAATAGGTGGAAGAAATTCGTAACTGATGATGATGCTAACATTGTTATTTCCTTTTTAGAAATTCATATGCTATCTTCACTTTGGATCACCACGAGCAATCGTGATTGATCAAGGCACTCACTTTGTAACAGGAGACTAGCAGATTACTGAAGAAGCATGGATAGTTCACAAGGTAGCAACAGCATACCAATGGTCAAGCAAAGGTATCTAATAAAGAAATAAAGCATATTCTGGAAGAAGATAGTAAAGCCTCATTAGAAGGACTGGAGAGTACGAGGCTACAAGATGCGCTCTGGGCATATCAGACAGCATACAAGACACCCATGGGAATGAGTCCATTCCGCCTAGTATACGGAAAGGCTTGCCACCTTCCATTGGAGGTGGAACACAAGGATTTCTGGGCTGTGAGGGAATACAACATGAATCTTACGAAAGCTGGTGCTGAAAGGAAGCTGCAACTAGCAGAACTGCAGACTCTTCGACTTGAAGCTTATGATAACTCCAAATTTACAAAGAGAAGATGAAGATTGTCCATGACAAAACATATCAAGAGAAGGAGCAGTTCAGGACCAGGAGATTGTTCGCCTTTTTACAACTCGCAAGCTGAGACTCTGCCTGGGAAGCTGAGATCCAGATGGGAAGGTCCCTACAGAGGAGAAAAGCAGAGCGCAGTATGGCATCTTCTACCTGCGTCATCCTTCAAGTTCCAATTGCATCAAGGTCAGATGGACACGCCTGAAGCTTTATCAAGGTGAGAAGATGAAGGAACACAAAAACTAAAAGTCTTCCTCTAGAGGACGCACCAAACAGAAGCAGAATGAGCTTGAAGACCATCCAACTTAAGGACGTAAAAGCAAAGTGCTAGGGTGGGAGACAACCCACCATGGTAATGATCGTTCGCTTTTCAGCCTTAGTTTTATTAATTTATGATTTCATTCTATCCTTTATGTTTATTAGTGTCATCATAACATTGCGATCAACATCTTCATTTTACACTTTGCCATAAAAAAAAAGTGGGCACGGGACGCGTGCGAGCGTCGCTGACGCGTCCGCGTCATATGTGCATTCATAAAAAAGAAGAAAGAAGCAGAGAGTGATGCCAGGCATTTTGGCCAGTTTCACTGAACTTTTCTCTACTGTTTCAGGGTAGTTTCATGCATGTCTTAGTTAATAAGATGTTTTGGGTAGATAATCACTAACATCTTGAGTCAAGCAAACATTGTGAGTTTCATGTGATTTGATGAGAATTATGCATGAATTGAATGGACAAATGGATAATGCATCGTCCAAACTTGGATAGAGCTTTTGATGCACTTTATTTGCTTGATTTCAAGACAAAGGAAGCAAGGAAACCAATACTATAGCAGCCAATTTCAATCGAATTAACTTGACCACTAACGTGGAATAGGAAAATTCTTGCAACGTTAATGAGAAGAAGTGATGCCAATAACGCTCTCGAAACCATCATGGCCTACGTTAATTGCCACGTAAACTACAATCAACTGGTATTAAAATCGAGAGAAAGGGACTCACGTTATTGGTAAAAGTAATAACCACTAATGCTCCCAAAATTGACAAATTACCACGTTAAGAGTCAGCATTAACTCAGTTAACGTGAAACTCTAACGTTTCGGAAAGGAAGGACAAAGCCCAAACATTAGTGACACTCACTTTTTCACTAACGTTGGACTAAGCCCAATTAGCCACGTTAAGAGTCACGTTAACTACATTAACGTGAACGCTAACATGGGAGGAGTAAGGAATAGCCAACGTTAGTAAACACTCACCTTTGTCACTAACATTGGATCAAGCGCACTATGAGCCACGTTAGCGTGGTGGAAAGAAATGATGAGCCAACGTTAGTGCACTCACCTTTGTCACTAATGATGGATTATGGCAATCACCACCACGTTAGTGGCCACATTAAGACAATTAACATGAGGCACTAACATGAGAAGGGGCGTTTGGAGCGTTAGTGTCAAAGGTAAGTATCACTAACACTCTCGAGGCTTAGGCATGCCCAGGTTAAGAGCCACGTTAGTTTAACAACGTGGACTCTTAACATGAAAGGAAAATGGGGGGATAAGAGCAACGTTATTGGCAAAGGTGAATGCCAATAACGCTTGCAATGGACCAAGAGGCAACGTTAGTGGCAACGTTAGCCACTAACGTTAATTAACGTGTGAACCATGTTGGGCTTAGGAACATTATGAAAAAGGTGATTTCACTAACTTTCTCGAACCCACATTTTTTACTTAACGTTAACGCCACTACGTCCTAGCTAAAGTCCATGCCTACTTCACACTTTCTCTGCAAGTAAAGCTGAGCCCACTGAAGATTCCAAATTGCTTCAAACTCAAGATTCAAAGGTCCATATCCAATACTTGAAGATCCAACTAGAAGAACAGAAAAGTATTTATACGTAGTTTTGAACTGTTAGAGAAAGGATGCTGTGGGAAGCTTTTTGGGCATTCAGAACTACTCTCTGTGTAATTTTACTTTCTCTGCAAATTCTAGTTTTACTTTGAGAATGTATTGTCATCTTTGCTTTGCATTCCCAGAGCTATGAACAACTTGACCCCTTTCATTGGTTAAGGGAGCTCTGTTGTAATTTGAAAGATCAATTATAGTTTTCATTATTCTTCTTCTTTTCTTTTCCTTGATTTTACTAGAAAGCTTTCAATCTTCATTCCAAGTGTGATAGTTATTCTTGGAAAAAGAAGCTATCATACTTGGATCGCTTTCTTTTCTCTTCATGCTAGAAATGCTTCTCATGTTGGACCAAAGTGGGGTTTGGACGGATATGGTGATATATAATTCTCCCAATACTTTGATTTGGACATAACATGTGGTATAATCAGGGACCACTCATATCTCCCTTCATGAGCAATTAGACCAAGGGAATTGGCTATTGATCAGATTTGAGAGATTGAATTATCCAAAATTGATAATTCAATCACTTAAGATTGCCAGGAGATCAATGAATGCATTGATGAGGAAGAGAGGAAAATTGAACTTGATCCAAGGAGAATGCAACATCTCCCTGAACCCAATGGAATTTTCCCGTTCTGATCCTACCCATTTCTTTACTTTCTACCATTTACTTTTATCTTCGTCTTCCCCATTTCCCATTTAAGATTCTGCAATTTATTTCTACAATTTAGTATTCAGTTCTTTATTCTAGCATTTACAATTTCTGCTGTTTACTTTCCCGCCATTGTAATTTTCTGCAACTGCTCAAAATTCAACTTCTGCTCAGCTCAACTAGAAAATTCCTCCAATTAAAGTTACATGGACCCAACAATCCCGTGTGGATTCGACCTACTCTTATTGTGAGAGTTTTTACATTGACGGACAATTGTATACTTGCCGAGGGAAAATGGTTGAGAAAGTTCTGTGCTATCAATTTATGGCACGTTTGGGGAATGATTTTGTATCAACAATGATAAAATTGGTTGATTTAACCTAGATTGAGCATTTTTCTTTGTTTGATTTAATTCATTGGGAGTGATTTACTTTCAGTTGTAGTTATTTTCTTTCCTTTATCCGTATTTACCTGATTGTGAGTGTTCTCTTATTTGTTTACAATTCAGTCACTAACCAACAACTGTTTGATATATTAGCATCACTCACAACCTAACAGCATTTCTGACAAGAATACTTCCTGGCTTATCTCTGTTCTTGCTTGTGCCTTGTTGGTTGTATGACATGGAGAAGAAGCGGGGCTTCAACTTCCTTTGATTCTGACCCTGAGAGAACCTTCCTTAGACTAAGGAGGAAGCAAGAAGAAAGAGAACAGTCTTTAGTGTTGAGGAAGAGAATAGGATGTTGAACCAAACATGGATGAGAATATGGAGGAGGAGACTATCATGAAGAAGAGCTCAACAACCATGGCAGAGACAGGTCAGTGATCATGCGGGACAAGCGGAGAAGGGTTCTGGATCTTACATAAACCCAAAACCCAGGAAAATTATAAAGTAGCATCAAAAAAGCCAACCATACGCCAATAACTTGAACTAAAGCCACAGCGCATCACCCTCAGTTCAGAACAACTGTTCATTCGAGGAAGTGTCCAAGAAGACCCCAATCAACATCTCACGACATTCTTGAGGATATGTGATATTGTGAAGTCGAATGGTGTTCATCCTGACACCTACAGACTGCTTCTGTTTCCTTTCTCACGCCGCCAAGACAAAAGCATCTTAAATGGAGCTGGAATCCTCCCGAAGGAGATAAGAGTTTAACACCCTGGTCGAAGTGTGTGAACAAATTCTTGGCGAGATTCTATTCTCCTCAAAGGATCAATAGTTTGAGAGCTGAGGTACAGACATTCAGGCAACAAGTTTGGTGAAACTCTCTTATTGAAGCATGGGAGAGGTGATGACATGTCAGCCATGTCATGTTTTTCATATGCTTTTTCATTTGTTTTCAATAGGTTTGATGCACTTTCTTAAGCCATAAGCAAGCCAATTGGGGTAGATTTTCATGATTCCCTTTGATTTATCAAGTCCATTATGAATTAATGCTATTTCATGAGGTTTTTTGCTATAATTGTCACATATTATGATAAAATGAATATCTCATGAATTTTAAGCATAGTGGATGTGTGTGGTTGATTAATGATAGGTGAAGAAAGCTTGGAGAAAGGTTGAATCAAGAAGGAATGGCTAGGAGTAAAGAGGAGACAATGGAATAAGTGAAAATGAACCAGGAAGCAAAACTGGACCAAAAAGTTAGCCTCAAAACTTTTGCACAAAACTTTGGGTGAAAAGTTAGCCCCAATGTTAGCCCCTAACTTTTGGGCTAACGTTGGCACATGAAAGTTACTCCCTGGGAACCAAAAGTTTGCGCCAACCACGTTAGCCTCTAACTTTGGGCTAACGTTGGCACGTATGAACTTACAAAGGGGGAAGCAAAAGTGCGCCAACGTTAGCCTCTAAATTTTTGGCTAACGTTGGCACATGAAAATTCAAATGGGGAAGGAGCAAAAGTTTTGCGCCAACGTTAGCCGTCTAACTGTTGGGCTAACGTTGGCGCCTCCACACACCACAACAGCTTGAAGGGGTATACTTCAAACAGGAATAACTTTGAGCTACAGAGCTCCAAATGAGGTTTTTAAGAAGCATTGGAAAGTAGGAATCTAAAGTTTTCCAAGCATATATGGCACTTCATGGTGGACACTAAAATTGATGGGAAGAAAACTGGCCCCGCAATGGCATATACGACGAACATAATGGTGGCAACCTGCTGTGAGGCCAACTGACCTCTGCACATTCAACGGAGTATAACTCGAGCTGGAGAGCTCACAGATTGATGCGCTTTTAACGGCAATGGAAAGTAGACATTCAGGGATTTCTAACAATGTATAAGTAGCTATGGAGTGGACAATACGTTTGAGCCTCCAGAACTGGCTTTCACCAACGTTTGAAGGCAAACTTACCTCAAACCGCTTGCAACACCATAGGCCAGCGACCATTGCCCTCTTCAAATTGATCGATAACTTTAGTTGTAGATGTCCAATTTAAGTGATTCCAAGTGGGTTAAAAAGCTGACATTCAGAGCATTTCAACCAAAATATAATAGTCTATTATTGGGCATTATAAAATTGGCAACATGACAAGAGGACAAAGTTGGCGCCATAAATGTGCATAAGGAAGGCCAACGTTGGAGCAAAAGTTAGACCCCTAACTTTTGACCCAACGTGCCTGGTAGCAGCTGGATATGGGGTTGGCTGATATGAAAAAGTTTGGATAAAAAGTTTGCCCTCAAACTTTTACTCAAACTTTTGCAAACTCAACCCGGTTCAATTCGGGTCCTCTTCAAACTCCAAGAGCAATCAACAAGGGCCTTTATCAACCCAATTCCATCAAGAGCAAGCGCCCAATTGTCATCACTCAAAGGCACAAAGATAGTTTAAATAGAATTCATCTTTAATCGGTAATTTGTTTTGAATTTCATTGTTTTCAGTTTTTAAAAATGCCCTATAAATAGGCATCTGTTCATATTTGTAGGGGAGGCTGGCTCCACTAAGGAGCACGAGGATTTGAGAGCTCTCTTTAATTTCTTTTCTTTGTTTGTTGAGTCTTGGGTGGAGAATTGAAGTGTTCTGTTTGCATTCTCCCTCTGAGATTGCTCTCTCTTTCTTTAGCGTCTAATTTGAAGTCGAATGTTCTATTCAAATTGCTCTTCATCTAAACTTTCTCTCCAAGCTACATTCGCTTGCAATTGTTCTTGTGGATCTAGGAAGGCATTAAGATCAAGACTTTGGTGATCTGTTCTTAGGTAGAGAATAACTTTGAATTCCAATTTTACATCTCTGTTTATGCTTTTCATTGTTTATTTACATTTCTGTTTTGGGTCCGAATCAATCAAATCCATCTTTTACTTCTTCTGCTTGTTGCAATTTAACTTTTCCTTGTTTAATTTCTAACAAATCATTCCCAATTCCCTTTACATTTGATCGCAATTGATATTTCTTGTCATTTAGATTCTTGCAATTACATTTCTTGATCTTTAAGTTTACTTGCCAATTTACATTCTGTTTTTTTTTTTTCAATTATTCATTGTTTCATTTACTTGCTGTTGGCTTATAATTGCACCCACAATTCACTAAATGTCAGCTTGACTAATCTAATCACCCACTAAAATGGCTTGATCCATCAATCCCTGTGGGATCGACCTCACTCCCAGATGAGTTTTTATATACATTATAAAATGCGGACCCGGTTGCACTTGCCGGTTAGATTATGTGTGTGTTGGGAGAAGATTCATTTTTCACCAAAATACTCATCAATTTTTGGCGCCGTTGCCGGGGATTGATTAGGTCAACAATGATTAAGTGGGTTAGAAGTCTAGATGTTAAGCATTTCTTTGTTTTGTTCTCTGTTCTAAGTTGAAACCAAGGTGTTTGAGTTATGGCCTCACTAAGAAATTCAGTCTCTAGATATAATTTCATTCTCCTTGTGTTGCTGTTCTTACAGAAATCAAAATGGAGTTCAACTCATCTTATGATCAAACAAATTTATGGGGGAATATTACCCATCATCACCAATCTCTACATGGTGGCTGGGAATATCATCCAAGAGAATACAGCATTGCTGAGCACTCCCAATTCATGGAAAGATGTTGCTTCAAAACCACAAGAGGAGAAAGGAAAATCGATATGAGAAATTTCCTCACCACAAAATGATGCTATTCATGATTCTAATGGTGGCTGGGAAGGGAATTCTAGTGCTTCATTATTGATAATTCATCCGAAAAGATATTATCACGACCAGTATTTTCAAACCGCAAAGCCCCTGTTTTCAAAACTCACCACCCAAACAAACTTCCATGGACCACTCGAGCCTCTCAAAGATTGAGACCATGCTGAAAAATTATGCGAAAGAAGCACAAATATTCGAGAATAAGGCAAGAAGGCTTTGTTCAGAAAATTGAATGGAGAAGTAGAGAAAATAAGGAGGAGCTTAGGACCACTGAGCTAGAAAAATGAAGGCCAATTGATGGATATGAAGGAGGAAAGTGGAAGAGCAAGATAAGGAGGCCACTGCATCAAGTAAACTTTTCAATGAAAGAATGAGGGGTGGTTGAACCTGAAACTTTCTTTGAGATGACAAGGAAAACATTGAAGACTCACAACTCTCACAAACCTCCTTGGACCAAAATGCCTCAACACCTGAATCCATGATTGAAAGGTATGAACCGAGGATTGATGAAGAAGATGTTGGGAAGATCGACAAACCTCTCCCATGATAGAGCGATTGAAACAAATGTTTGGTGTAAAAAGGAGTGGAGGAAGCAACGAAAGTGAAGAAGTCATTCCAAACTCAAGTGAGGCAGAGAATTACATTAAAGGAGGAGTTCATGGAACCACAAAATTACTAAAGAGCTCTGTGTGTATATGTAAAAAAATCCAATGATCACACAGCAACCAAGACGTGGATTCAAAGAAGTGAAAGCAACTAACAAGAGCACCAATTGTGTCCCTAATCCAGCAAGCAAGATCAATCAAGCCATTTGCAAAAGGAAACTTGCTGAGAAAAGCCAAGGGCAAGGGACAGTAGCTGAAACTTCTTCTCCTTTGAAGTCATTTCTCCCTAACAAATTAGAAGATGAGGAGAAAAGTAAAAAAACAGGTAGACAGTACATTTCTTTTTCCTTGCTTTGTTAAATTTCAATAAAAAAAAAAAAAAAAAAAAAAAATTTCTAAGTTTGGTGTTGCCATGCAACAAAAAACGTGTTTCCATCTTCATGGAGATTGGCATAATTACATGTGAAAGTGACCAAGATTCAAGTTTGGTGTGCACCTATTTTTCTATGCAAATCAATCCAGCAACATCACTTGTCTGCAAATTCATATTGCTTGTTACAGTATTATTTTTCTTCTTAGTTGATAATTTTTGTTTCCCGTTGGTTTCATTTATTACTTGTTTTTAATGCTTCCCTTCATTAACTGTTGTTTGTTAATACATCACCAAGACATCATTATTCAATACAGGACTCTCATTTTGGTGATTGTATTTACAAACGTGCTCCAATAACGATAGGTGAACAGTTTCCTCTTTGTTTCAGTTATAGGTTCAAGGATAAAAATTGACATATGATGTTTCGTATTCTAAGTTTGGTGTCTCCTAACTACCACTATTGGCCAACAAAACTTTGGTTCCAAGTCTTACAAGATACTTGCATTAATCCAAGTGAAAGTGTCACAATAAGTTTGGTATTGCCACACGTATTCTTTATGCAAGATTATACTCACCTTTTTCTAAGCTTAGAAACACAACTGTCTCTGTCTCTTGGGCCTTGATTATTATCTTTAATTTTCTGCTTGAAAGAACACATGTACTACTAACGTTTCATTGTGTAAAGACATTCATGATCCATCTAAGCCCCATAGCCACCGTTCTAATAGTTGCTTGAGCATTGAGCAAGTATTCTGAGTTTGGTATGGGAAAGAGGAGAATGGGAGGAAAAGGAAACAATAGATGAAGATGAACTAAAGGTTATAAAGTTCCTTTTCCTTCTATTTGTTTCAAGCACTATAAACTGCATGATTATCTTTACCTTCTCTGTATGCATGTGTGTATGAAAAGGCATAGTTCGATTTCTAAATTGCAACATGGTGCTATATCATTAATGATTTACCAAACTTCGAAGTTTTGTGAATTCAAAAGCAACAAGGTATCTATGATTCATAAAACAAACAAGCATCTAAGAGATTTTAGGCATGGGCATTAAAAGTATCGGGAACTGTATTTGTTTGTGATTGATAAACCAATATTTCAAAAATACAACAAAAATATTTAATATTGAAGTTTTTCATCTAGTACATTTGGTGAAATCTTTTAAAATCATGAAAACCTTGGAAAGCAAATGCAAATAAAGCCAAAAGAAAGAAAAAGGGAAAGAATGAGGAAAGCTGAAGGCTCTGAGTTCCAATGAATCTAGTTGCTAAGTACTTTGGTGTTTATGTATCAAGCCAAAATGCTTGAAAACAAACACTTAGAAGTCAAGGTTTGGCTCAAAGTGCAAAAAGCACTCCCTCAAAGTTCAAGGCTCTGAGCATCAAGGATTAGAGAGTCAAGAAGAGAAAAGAAAAATGAGCGTTAATAAGTTCTCTAATCAAAATGCTTGTGGTGCTTATGTATCAAGTAGTAATACTTTTCAAGCATTTAGAAGTCGTAGGTTCAAGTTTTCCTATCTTTAAAAAAAAAAAAAAAAAAAGGAGAAGCTAAATAAGAAAATCAAAAAAAAAAAAAAAAAAAAAAGAAATATAAAAGAAAGATTTCATTAAATTGAGACTATAATTGGAAGCATCAATCATTTGACATTTCTTTCGTGATTTCTATAGCATGCTTAGAAAACTAGCTTACCGTGAACATTGAGTTGCTATTCCTCTTGCCTTGGATTGTCAATCTATGCATGATTCTATTCTGTCTTGGGTACAAGCAAGGTTTAAGTTGGGTGTTGTGATGACATGTAACCATGTTTCAGTTTTTCTATGCTTTTTCATTTGTTTTCAATACGTTTTATGCACTTTCTTAAGCCATAAGCAAGCCAATTGGGAAGATTTCCATGTTTCCGGTTGATCTTGATCAACATGTGAGTGAGATTAATAGCTATTTCATGAGGTTTTATGCTATAATTGTCACATATTTATGATAAAATGAATATCTCATGATTTTAAGCATAAGACTTTTGATGTGTTTGGTTGATTAATGATAGTGGAAAAAAGCTTGGAGAAAGGTTGAAGCAAGGAAGGAATGGTAGGAGTAAAGAGAGACAATGGAAAATAAACAAAAAGCTGGACCAAAAGTAAGCCTCAAACTTTGCACAAACTTTGGGTTGAAAAGTTAGCCCCAACGTTTAGCCCCTAACTTTGGGCTAACGTTGGCACATGAAAAGTTAGCCTCCCTGGGCACCAAGAAGTTTGCGCCAACGTAGCCCCCTAACTTGATCTCTCTCTTTTT
>QBTX01000496.1:44870-87854 GCA_003063285.2 Arachis monticola | reverse complement strand
TTCCGATCATACTGGAATACTGATTCACCCTCCTTTGCGTCGTGTCACTACGCCCAGCACTCGCGCAGTTTGAAGTTTCGTCACAGTCATTCAATCCCAAATCCTACTCAGAATACACAGACAAGGTTTAGACTTTCCGAACCTTCTCATGAATGCCGCCATCAATTCTAGCTTATACCACGAAGATTCTTGATTAAGAGATCAAGAGATACCTCATCAATCTAAGGTGGAATGGAAGTGGTTGTCAGGCACGCGTTCTGGACGGATGATGATGAACGTCACGTTCATCACATTCAGTTGAAGTGCGAATGAATATCTTAAAGCAGAATAAGTTGAATGAATAGAAAAACAGTAGTACTTTGCATTAATCTTGAGAAAGCAGAGCTCCACACTTAATCTATGGAGTGTTTAGAACTCTACCGTTGAAATACAAAGTGAACATAGGGTAAGCATAGGCCAGTGGCCATCCTCCCATGGAGGTCTAAAGATCTAAAAAATGATGTAAAAGAGTCTAATAACAATGAGTAAAAGGTCTATTTATAAAAACTAGTTACAGTTTACAGACGTAATAATGATGTATAAATCCACTTCGGGCCCACTTGTGTTTGTGCCTGGGCTGAGCTTGTAGTGTTACACGTTTAGAGTCAATTCTTGGAGGGTGAACAGCCATGTTAAACTATTTCTGGCGTTTAACTTGGCTTGTGACGTGTTTTCTGCGATTTAACTCCAGACTAGCGTAGATTTAGGTGTTTACTCAGCCCTTTACTATCTAAGCTCGGCCAAAGTATTAGACATTAGTAATGGCTAGAAAGCCCTGGATCGTATAACTTTCAACGAAATTGGAAGCATGCCATTTGAGTCTTGTACCTCCAGAAAATCCACTTGGTGCAGGGAGGCAATCCAACAGCAGCATCTGTCATCCTTCAACTCTGAATCTGATATTTTGCTAAGTCCCCAATTTCAGCCAGAAATACCTGAAATCACAGAAAAACACACAACTTATAGTTAAAGTCCAGAAATGTTGAATTAGACATAAAAACTAAATTAAAAAAACAATCCTAAAATAACTAGATTAAAAAAACAAAAAAAACTAGAAACAATGCCAAAAAGCGATTAAATTATCCATTCAATCACAACACCAAACTTTAAATTTTTTTGCTTGTCATGAAACTTGAAAATCAAAGTAGGATTAAAAAGAATAGAACGCATATAGCTATTAAATTTCAACTACAATGAAAACATAGCTCCAATAAATGAGCGGACTTGTAGTGTTTTGCTCTAATAGTTTGGCATCTCACTTTATCCATGAAGTTCAGAAGATTGGCATCTATAGAACTCAGAGTTCAGATAGTGTTATTGATCTCTCCTAGTTCAGTATGTGGATTCTTGAACACATCTACATTTATGAGTCTTGGCCGTGCCCAAGCATTTTGTTTTCCAGTATTCCACCGGATACATAAATGCACAGACACTTAACCGGGTGAACCTTTCAGATTATGACTCAGCATTGCTAAGTCCCAATTAAGGTCCAGGCTTCTTAAGCACAGTCTTCTTTCTTGACCTTGACTTTAACCGTTTAGTCTCAAGTTTTCACTGGACACCTTCACGCCACAAGCACATATTTAGGGACAGCTTGGTTTAGCCGCTTAGCCAGGATTTTATTCCTTTAGCCCTCCTATCCACTATGCTCAAAGCCTTGATCCTTTTATTACCCTTGCCTTTGTTGAAAATTGCTTTTTGCTCTGCTCTTGTTTAAGACTTTGGCTTTTCTGCTGCTTTCTCTCTTTTTTTTCTTCTATTTTTTAGCTATTTTTCGCAAGCTTTTTTTTTTTTTTTTTTTTTTTTTTTTTTATCTTTTTATATTTTTCAGTATCAAATAACATGTCTCCTTATCAATCATTCTCAGAGCCAACATATTTACATCTAAACAAAAACTTCAAAAGAATATCATTGTTCAAGCATTCATTCAGAAAACAAAAAGTATAGTCACCACATCAATATAATTAAACAAGTCAAGGATAAATTCGCAAAACTCATGTACTTCTTGCTTTTGAATATAAAAACAGTTTTCATTAAGAAGTAGGATTCATAGGAACATTCATAACTTTAAGACAAAGTTACTAAATACTAATATCATGTAATGAGACACAAAAATGGATAAGCACTTAACATAGAGAAACCGAAAACAGAGAATGAAGACAAGGAATGATCACCTTATGATGGTGGCTTTCCTCTTGAGGAACCAATGATGTCCTTGAGCTCTCCTATGCTCTTTCCTGTCTTTGTTGCTCCTCCCTCATGCTTGATCTTCTCTATTCATGAAGGATGATGATCGCTTATGTTCCACCCTAGTTCCATGTGAACTTAATTCTCCTATGGAAGTGTTGATTTGCTCCAAATAGTTTTTAGAGGAAAATGCATTTGAAGCATCTCCGAGATCTCATGATGATGAGCTTCATGCGCCTCTTGAGATCCATGAATGCGCTCTCTTACTTGCTCCATCCTTTTGCTTATGATGGCTTTCTTCCTCAAGGATTCTCTTCTATGAAAGCTCAGCTGAGATAACATAGATGGACAAATAAAATAAGGAAAAGCAGCCTCCCAGGGAAGGGCTTTTCGGCTATTTTGTTAGAATTCAAGGAGATACTTCCATGACTTCTACTTCTTCTCCGATCATGATGCATGAATCATGAAGGCCCGATCCACAGTAACTTCAGAAAGGTTGCCAAAGTGGGATGATGGAGCTTGATGAACTCCAACATCCTCTAGCACACACTTGAGTCCAGTCTTCCAATTGAACCGGCTGCCTTTGGATAAGGACTTGTTCCAACCTTTTATCAAAGCTGACCCTTCTAGTATAGGGGCACTCCTTGATCATAGAAGTTGAACACCACCTTATATTTTCCGGACCAAAATCTAAGTATTTCCTCCGAACCATTTAATATAATTCTTTGGGTTGGGTTCTTACTTTGATCATGGATCTAGTGATGATCCATGCATTGCATAGAACTCTTTGAACCATTAGGATGCCGAACTTGTTGATGGGTTTGTAGAATTCCCACCTCTTCCTTGGATTCATGTCGGATTCGGATACCATTCTTCTTGAGCTTAAAGAAACCTCGGGGATCACCTTCTTCTTTACCACAACATCATAGAAGAGGTCTTGATGAGCTTTGGTGAGAATGGAATCTTTCCATCTCCCATGACTCGGATATGGAAGCAATTGTCTTCCCTTTCCCCTTTCTAGAGGAATCTCCCGTCTTGGGTGCCATCAATGTAATGGAAAAATAAAAGCTTATGCTTTTACCACACCCAACTTAGAATTTCTCGCCCTCGAGCAAGAGAGAAAAGAAAGATGAAGAAGAAGAAAAATATGAAAAAAAAAAAAAAAAAAAAAACAAAGAAGAAGAGAGGGTTGTTTTGTGTGAAATGGGGAAGAATGGAGGGTTATTTATAGTGTAAGGGAGAAAGGGTATTCGGCCATGTGGGTGGGTTTGGGTGG
Source organism: Arachis monticola (assembly GCA_003063285.2). Classification (NCBI taxonomy): domain Eukaryota; kingdom Viridiplantae; phylum Streptophyta; class Magnoliopsida; order Fabales; family Fabaceae; genus Arachis; species Arachis monticola. The sequence goes on along the minus strand of QBTX01000496.1, from coordinate 84,352 downwards.
AAAATTGATTTTGAATTAATTTTTTATTGTTTTTTTTAGAATGGATCATTCCTAGGGCACCACCGAATAAGCTCCCGATTAGTGTTGATAATGAGAATTGTGTTTGGTGAAGGGTTTTGGGGGAGAATGTTTATGGGATTGTGTGAAAGAGGGTGAGAAGAATGATGGAATAGTGGGGGAGGTTTCCAAAGTTACAACTTGCACCAAATTGGGCATGCAAAATTCCCTTTCACACAACTCTGGGCGTTTCAGCGCCAGGTTGGTGATTGTTCTGGGCGTTGAACGCCCATTGTTGCCCCATTTCTGCGTTAAACGCCAGAAAACAAGCACCAGACTGGAATTTAACGCCAGAAAATATACCATTTTGGGCGTTCAAACGCCCAGATGCTGCCCATTTGGCGTTTCAGCGCCCAGAACCATGCTCTGTTCTGGCGTTGAAGCCAGCCAGATGCTTCTTACTGCGTTTAAACGCAGTAAGTCCCTCCAGGGTATTTTCTTCTGCTTTTTGATTCCGTTTTCAATTTGTATATGTATGTTGTGACTCCACATGATCATGAAACCTAATAAAAACATAAGAACAAGAAAAATAAAATTAGATAAATAAAAAATGGGTTACCTCCCAACAAAGCCGTCTTTATGTCAATAGCTTGACAGTGGGCTTTCATGGACCCATAAATGTTCAGAGCATTGTTGAGACTTCCAACACCAAACTTAGAGTATTGGATTATGTAGTTCAAACACCAAACTTAGAGTTTGTTGTGCCTCCCAACACCAAATAGAGTTTGACTGTGGGGCTCTGGTTGACTCTGTTTGGAGAGACTTTTTAATGTGCCTCTTTCCATGTTACAGAAGGGTAACCCTTGAGTTGTAAAACACAGGAGACCTCATTCAATTGAAGGGCTAATTCACCTCTGTCAACATCAACCACAACTTTTGCTGTGGCTAGGAAAGTCTTCCAAGGATGATGGATTCATCCTCACCTTCCCCAGTATCTAAGACTATGAAATCAACAGATTAAAGGCCTTCAACTTACAAACACGCCTTACCTGTCCATAAGCCTGTTTCTTGAATTGTCTGCCATCTCTAATGAGATTTTAGTAACTTATACCCCACCCTTCCAACATCACTCATTTATGTGCCACCAAGGTTACTCAAAATTAAACTCTAAAAAAATTTTTCAAAAATCATGTTGCCTATGGTACAAGGTATTACAAACTTTCCAGGATCTGTTTCTTCTAAGGCAATATCAGTTGATCCAAATCACTTAGTTCATGGGAACAGGGAGGTTATCTTCCCAAAGTCTCAATTACAAATAATTGGCACAGGTTCATGATTGCACCAATGTACTTGGTAACTTGCTCTTCAGTTACATCTCATTCTCCTCAGAAGATGAATGCTCGTCAGACTTGATGAAGGGCATAAGGAGGTCCAATAGAATCTTCTATGGTTTCTAGATGAGTCTCAGATTCCTTTGTCTTCAGAAGGTAAACTCCTTATTGATCACTGGACGTCCCAGAGGGTCTTCCCCCTTGGGATTCACATCCTCACCTTCCTCCCTAGGTTCAGCCATGTTGACTATGTCAATAGCCTTGCACTCTCCTTTTGAATTTTCTTCTATATTTTTTTTTTTTTTTTTTTTTTTTCATTTATCTGCTTTACTCAATCTGGCCCACTATACCTCCAAAAATTCTATGGAATCTTGTTTTATTTATGAAACTTAATGTGGCCTTAGATAGATCAGAGACTAAGTTGCTAAAAGAAGTATTTGTCAATTCTCTTCTTGCTGAGTGATGATGGAAAAAGATTACTATGTTAAACCTTATTTCTTCCACCATTATTAAAGCCTTGTGAGGCTTTGTTAATCCTTCCATTGAGAGATTTGGTTTATTTCTCCATGATGGATTGTAGGTGTTCCATATGGTTCACCCATGTTAATTCACCTCTGCTATTGCAAGATTCTCAGGATCATAAGCTTCTCTTCAGAAGATGCCTCTGATCCTGTTGGAGCAGCTTGCAATCCATTCAGACTCTGAAATATCATATTGACTTGCTAGTTAATATTTTATTCTGAGCCAATATGCATTCAGAGTATCAATTCAAGAACTCCCTTCTTCATAGGCGTCCCATTACTCACAAGATTCCTCTCAGAAGTTTACATAAACTGGTATTAGAACCATGTCAATTATTTCTTGAGCTTCTGCAGGCGGTTTCTTTAAGTGAATGGATCTACCTGCAAAATGGTCCAATGACATTAGCCAATGTCGGATAAGTAGACCATCATAGAATATATCCCAGGATGTCCATTCTGAAAGCATGTCAGAAGACACTTTTTGGTCAGTTCTTTGCATCTCTCCCAAGTTTCATAGAGGATTCACCTTCTATTCTGTTCTGAAAGTCTGAACATCCTATCTAAGCTTACTCAGCTTTTGAGGAGAAGACTGCTAAAAAAGCCTTGACCAGCTTATCCAAAGTTTTCAAGCTATCCTTATTAGAGTCTACCATATTCTAGTTTTGTCTCTCACAGCAAAAAGGGAAAAGCATGAGCCGGTAAACTTCAGGATCTACTCAGTAGCTTAACAGTTATCACATATCTGCAAAAAATTAGAAGAACTGAAAAAAATCTTCAGATGGAAGTCCATAAACTTGCAATTCTGCTGCACAGAGAAACTAAATGAGGTTTCAGCTCAAAATTGTTTGCTCCATGGCAGGAATTGAGATGCATCTTCCAATAAATTGGATTAGGTGCAGAAAGTCCCAAGATCCTCCTTGCCATTATTAATATTTTTGGCTGCCATCTCCTCTTCTTTTTTTTTTTTTTTTTTTTTTTTTTTTTTTATGTTTAATTTAAGCTTCTTAGTTCCTCTTCAGATTCCTTTCAGGTTCTGGATCTGCTTCAACAACAATGTTCTTGTCCTTGCTACTGCTTCATATGAAAAAGAGAACAAAAAATAATAATAGGGATCTTTTATACCACAGTAAAGAGTTCTGGTGCACGAATTGAAATCACACTTTTCACAACTCGTACCCACTAACCAGCAAGTGCACTGGTCGTCCAAATAATATACCTTACGTGAGTAAGGTTCGAATTCCCATCGGAGAATGTTGTTTGAAGCAACTTACTCCAAAAAATACTCTGTGTTAATTTTACTTTCAATCAATTATTTTAAAAAAAAAAAAAAAAATTAAAGTTACTTTTTTTTTTTTTTTTTTTTTTTTTTTTTAATGCTTTGTTCTTTCTGAATCTCTGCTTCCTCTGTCTTCTTGTTCACACACAGTCCTCCATGGCAAGCTGATGTAGGGATCACCGTCGTCAATGCCTAATGCCCATCCTCTCAGTGAAGAATATGCTCCCATGCTCTGTCACAGCACGGCTAATCACTGTCGGTTCTCAATCATACTGATAGGATTCTCATCCTTTGCGGTCACTAAACCCCAGTCACTCCGAGTTTGAAGCCGTCACAGTCATTCGATCCCTGAATCCTACTCGGAATACCACAGACAGGTTTAGACTTTCCGGAATTCTCATGAATGCCCCCATCAGTTCTAGGCTTATACCACAAAAATTCGGATTAAGGAATCTAGAGATACTCATTCAATCGATGGTAGAACGGAAGTGGTTGCAGGCACACGTTCATGTTGAGAAGGTGATGAATGTACGGATCATCACCTTCATCACAGATTAAAAGCGAATGAACATCTTAGATAGAACAAGCGTGTTGAATGGAAAACAAATACTGCATTAATCATCGAGACACAGCCAGAGCTCCCACCCCCAACAATGGAGTTAGAGACTCATTCCGTCAGAGAATACAAAGTTCAGATCTAAAATGTCATGAATGAAAATAAGTCTCTAAAAATTGTTAAGATACTAAACTAGTAGCCTAGGGACAAAATATGAGTAAAACTATGATGATGATGCAGAGATCCACTTCTGCGGCCCACTTAGTGTGTGGCTGGGTTGAGATTTAAGCAATTCACGTGCAGAGGCCATTTGTGAGTTGAACGCCAGTTTTATGCCAGTTTGGGCTTTCAACTCCAGCTTTTGAGCTTTTGGCGCTGGACGCCAAATTGGGCAGAGAACTGCGTGAACGCCAGTTTACGTTATCTATCCTTGTGCAAATATGACTATTATTATATGTTAGAAAGCCCTGGATGTCTACTTTTCCAACGCAATTAAGAGCATGCCATTTCGATTCTGTAGCTCCAGAAAATCACTTTGAGTACAGGGAGGTCAGAATCCAACACATCAGCAGTCCTTTTTCGCCTGAATCAGATTTTTTTTTTTAAAGAGTATATTTAAAATACCTTAAATTACAGAAAAACACACAATCATAGTAAAGTCCAGAAATATGAATTTTCCTAAAACTAATGAAAATAGAACTAAAAACTACTAAAACAGTTACTCCAAAACTATTGAAATTATCCCCAAAAAAGCGTATAAAATATCCGCTCATCACAACACCAAAACTTAGACTGTTGCTGTCTTCAAGCAACTAGAACAAATAAATAGAAGACTAATAGTGAAAGAATAATATCTCAGAGTTTTTTTTTTTTTTTTATTATATTATTTACAAGGTGACCATAAGCTTGCTTCTGAACAGTTTCAGCATCTCACTTTATCCATAGAAAGCTCAGAGTATTGCATCGTATAGGAACTTAGAATTCAGATATGTTATTGATTCTCCTATTCAGTGTGAATGATTCTTGAACACAGTTAATTTATGAGTCTTGGCCGTGCCCTAAGCACTTTGTTTCCAGTATACCACCGATACATAAATGCCACAAACACATAACTGGGTGAACCTTTCAATTTACTTAGCTTTGCTTAAGTCCCAGCTAGAGGTGTCCAGAGTTCTTAAAGCCACACTCTCCTTTTGCCTTGGACCTTGACTTTAACCGCTCCAGTCTCAAAGTTTTTTCACTTGACACCTTCCACGCCACAAGCACATGGTTAGGACAGCTGACTTTGCCCGCTTAGGCCAGGAATTTATCCTTCTGCCCTCACTAGTCCAGCTATGCTCAAAGCCTGGGACCCTTTTGTTTGCCCTTGCCTTTTGGTTTAAGGATTATGGGCTTTTGCCTTGCTCTTGTTTTTAAAGCTTGACTTTTTCTGCTTGCTTTTCTTTTTCTTTCTAATATAATATATATTATTTTTTTCTGCAGCTTTTTTCTTTGCTGCTTTTTCTTGCTTCAAGAATCTTTTTTATGATTTTCAGATATCAATAACATTGTCTCATGCTCATCATTCTTTCAAGAGCCAACTATTAACAATCTTAAACAACAATTCAAAAGAACATATGCACTGTTCAAGTATCATTCAGAAAACAAAGCATTTCCACCACAATTTAAACTAATTAGAATTCTCTTTTAAACTCGAATTTTATTGCCTCTTATTCAAAAAGATCTACTACTTATTATGTTTGCGGATGATGAGAAAAAACTATAGCTTAATTGGAGTATAAATCAAATAAAATACTAATATTACTACTATATGATCTAATGTAAACTTTTATAAGGACACTGTCACAGAGTTAAGCAAAATTGGAATTAACAACCTTTGTTCTGAAAAGTGGATGTTCCTCTAATCCGTGGGGTGCTTGGTCCTACAAGAGAAGACTTTTTGCGCTTCAATTCCCTTAAGTCACGCCTTTGCCCTCTTGTTCTTTAAAACATTAGATCAAGCAATTTGACTGTTTCCTTCTGTTCTTTTATTATTTGCTCCATAGCTTCCCGTATCTTGTAACAGACGTCTCAAGATACTCCCAGTATCCAGATTGAGGGATTTCTGGGAGAATTTCCTGTGCTCTCTTCTTGGATTGATCATCCTGTGTTGTTTTTTCCCTATTGATTCGTTGATTGGTTTCTCAACTGATATACTCAGTTATTCCCATCCTCACTCCGGCATCTTTGCAGAGCAAAGAAACCACGCTGGATAAGCCAACGTCCTCTTTAGAATTTTTTAGCAAATTTTGGTAGAGTTCAGCTGAAATCAGTTGATGAACCTCCACTTCCTTCCCATCATGATGCAATAGATCATCACTTCTTTTTTAACTGTGACTTCAGAACGGTTGCTAGTGAAACAGAACGCCCAATAAGTCCAGCCATTTCCTCTGGCAACTGTTTTGAGATCCTCTCTCTTGAGTTGATTGGACACCTTTGTGTTGGTTGTCCACCTGGCTCCAGGGATACATATGTCCTTTAGAATCTTATCCAGGTCAATGTCTGCTCTTATCATCCTCCTGTTGAAGAAGTCTGGATCACCTTTCAGCTGAGGCAGCTTAAAAATCTCCCTGATTTTCAGGGTGGTAGAACAATCTTCTCCTGACCATGCGTTCCGAAATCATAGAGCAGTTCCAGATAGTTTTTGCTTGTCAGTCTGCCACATGTTAGCATTAGAACCCTTGACCATGTTCTATCCCCTTTCGTTTCAGATAGCTAGACTTCCCCATTCCTATTGAATTTGCTCTTGGATCTGCGGAAATTCATCTTCTTTCAGATCGAATCTAACTTCCGATACTATCTCACCCATTATTTTATGGTAATTGTCTGAATGTTCTTTAGATAAGAACTTCCCCTGATTCCAAAGTGGTTTGGAACGCCTCTTTCTTGCCTCTTGATTAGGTTTGTTTTCCCTTGGGGGCCATGATCTTAGTAATCTCGGATAAACACACCAAACTTAGAGGTTTTCTTGTCCTCAAGCAAAGAAAAGAAGGAGAGTGTAGAGCGAGAGCTAAGGTGCAATTTGATAGAGGAGGAGGGAGGCCGAACCCAAATTTAAATGGTTGGGGGGTGGGTATTTCGAAAAATTTGGGAAAATAACGATTAAAAGATTGAAGTTGAAAAATAAGATAGAAGATATAGTTTAATGTTGAAAAGATATGATAGATTTTGAAAAAGATAATCTGAATTTTGAAAAGAATTAATAGGAGATTTTAAAAAGATATGATTAGTTAAAAGATTTTAGGCTGAAAAAGTAGATTTGTTTTCAGAAAATATTTGAAAAGAGTTGATTGAATTTGGAAAAGAGGATTTTTAGAAATTAAGATTTAGAGAATCAGTTCTTAACATGTTCAGTGTAAAATCATGCATTGAAACATAAAATTTAATTAAAATGAAATACGTGTGGAAAATGAATTTGGCTCCTCCCTGCCTTTCTGGCGTTTGAACGCCCAAACACTTGCCTTTTGGCGTTCAGCGCCCAACTGCAGCATGTTTTTGGTGTTTAATGCCAGCTCTGTGCTCCTTACTGGCGTTCAAGCCAGTGGGTGCCCCTTTTCTGGCGGTGAACGCCCAGATTGCTACCATTGCTGGCGTTCGAACGCCCAGTGGCAGCATTTGGGCGGTTGAACGCCAAAACTGTTACTGCGGTTTTCTTGCCAGTAGCTCTTTCTCTATTTTGTTGCCGAATTCTGTAAATGATTATTTATCTTGTTGTCAATGAACTCCATATAAACAAATAAAATAAAAATAGAAATAGGCAAAATGCTAGAGGATTGTTGCCCATGCTGGGTTGCCTCCCACAAGCGTTTATTGTTTTTAGCTGGACCTTGCTGAGCTTTTATCTAGCTTCAGCCTTGAACACTCTTGCTCATGTTGCCTCAAGATAATCTTTGATTCTCTGTCCATTTACAATGAACTTCTTTATCAGAGATCAAAATCCTGAACTCCAAAACCATATGGTTATACACTTGTAATCACGTATGGTCCCCTCCCCTGGGATTTCAGTTTCCCGGGTAATAGCCTGAGTCTAAGTTAAACAACGACCTTCTGTCCTGGTTCAAAGATTCTTAATGACAGCTTTCTGTCATGGCACATTTTTTTATTTCTTTTAGTAAAGCTTGCATTCTCGAAAGCTGGAATCTGAAATTCGCTCTAGTCTTTAGCTAAGCAATCATTTTTTCTTGCTAATTTGCTCAAAGTTAGAATTGTTGGCCCAGTTGGCTTTATGTTCCAGTTCCCCGGGCAGGTGACATGCCTTACATTACACTAGTTGGTATGGAGATGTCCCTATGTTGGTCTTGAATGCTGTCCTCTAAGCCCACAGAGCATCATCAAGTCTGTACCCAATCCTTTCTACGAGTAATTACAGTCCGTTCCAGGATTCTCTTTAAATTATCTGTTAGAACTTCAGCTTGCCCATTGTTTGTGGATGATATGAAGTCGCCACTTTGTGCTAATTCCATATCGGACCACAGCAGAGTAAAGCTGTTTTTTGCAGAAATGAGTCCCCAATCACTGTTAGTACTTTCTAGGGACACCAAACTGGCTAAAGATATATTTCTGGAGAAACTTCAGCACTATCCTAGTATCATTAGTAGGTGTGGATATAGCCTCAACCATTTATACATAGTTCAATCCACCAGAATATAAGTGTTGAGTATGATGTGGAAAGGTCCTATGAAGTCAATTCCCCATATGTCAAATAACTCAATTTCCAAGATTCCTTGTTAAGGCATAGCGTAACCATGAGGCAAATTACCACTCTTTAACTGTCATAGTTAAGTACAAACTCTCGGGAATCTTTATATAGTGTGGGCCAAAGTAGAAGCCACATTGAGGACTTGGTTGCTGTTCGCTCACCTCCGAAATGGTCTTCATATTGTGATCCATTGCAATGCCACAGGATCCTCTGTACTTCTTCTCTAGGCACGCACCTACGGATTATTCCGTCTGACATCTCTTAAAGAGTTAGGTTCATTCCACAAGTAATACTTTGCGTCAGTAATTAATTTCTGCTTTTATCCTGTGTACTCCTTGGTATGAACCTCTGCAGCTTTATAGTTTGCAAATTCGGCAAACCATGGTGTTCCTGCTGAATGGCGAATAGATGCTCATCAGGAACTCTCGAGAATCTCAAAAAAGGGAGGGACGTCCTTCGCTGTGCTTATCCGGACAGATGATCAGCCACTTTTCTTCGTCCCTTTTGCTGTCTCTTATTTCTATAATAAACTCCTGCAGAAGCAATACCCATCTGATAGGTCTAGGTTTTGAATCCTTCTTTATGAGTAGATATTAAGAGCGGCGGGTCAGTGTCCACAATCACTTTTGATTCCAACTAAGTATGATCTGAACATGTCAATGGCGTAAACCACTGCAGTAATTCTTTTCTGTTGTTTGTTAGAATTTTTTTTTTGGGCATCATTTAGAACATGACTGACATAATAAACGACGTGCAGAAGCTTACCATGCCTCTGTCCCTACGTCACCAATGGTATTGTCACTGGCATCACATATTAACTCAAATGGTAATGTCCGACAGTCTGGTGCAGAAAATACTGTCTGTGACCAGCTTAGCTTTCAGCGTTTCAAAAGCATGCAGACGACACTATGTGTCAAACACAAATGGCGTTTCATCAGCTAGCAGATTGCTTAGAGTTTTTGCGATTTTTGAAAAAATCCTTTAAAAACCTCCTATAGAATCCCTGCATGTCCTAGAAAAGCTTCGTTGCCCTAACATTGGCAGTGGTGTAATTTTTAATACCTCTATTTTTGCTTATCCACCTCTATTTCCCTGTGTTAGAGATTTTATGCCCAAGGACAATCCCTCAGTCACCCTAAAGTGACATTTTTCCAGTTTAAAACTAGGGTTGTCTCTTGGCATCTCTTCAGAACAAGTCTCAGGTGATCAAGACAGGAGCTGAATGAGTCTCCAATACTGAGAATCATCATGAAAACTTCCAAAAATTTTTCCACCATGTCAGAGGGAAAATAGAGGCATGCATCTCTGGAAGGTTGCAGCGCATTACATAGCCCAAAAGGCATCCTTCTATAGGCAAACACTCCGGATGGACTTGTGAATGCTGTTTTCTCTTGATCTCTGGGATACTGCAATCTGGTTATTGCCTGAGTAGCCTCCAAAAAGCAGTAATACTCATGACCTGCTAGTCTTCTAGCATCTGGTCTATGAATGGTAAAGGAAAATGATCTTTCTGGTGGCTGTATTGAGCCTTCTGTAGTCAATACACTTACGCCACCCTGTAACTGTTCTTTAGGAACAGTTCTTTTTCATTATGAATCCACTGTCTGCCTCCCTTTTTTTGGGACGACGGACGGCCACCCAGGGCTCATCAGAATTGTAAATAAAGGCATGAAGCATCTGAAGAAATATAATTTCCAAGGAAAAGAACAATAAAAATAACTATTATATACAATGCATATTCTGTCTTAGTGAAGCAGCTGTTAAGAGTTTGAGGATTAGAAGAATGGAGATTCAAATAATATTATTTTATAGCAAATAAGAGTGTAGGGGAGAAGCTAGTACCTCCTGGTACACACAGAATCACAAACTGCCCAATTCGGAGGATCTGGATTGGAAGTATTGATGGCTGCAAAATTAACACAGAAAAGCTTTATATGCAAGATTTATGTTGTTACTAACTAACAAGCACTACACTGCATGTGCGAAAACAGATGTGAGACTTCTATATGGAACTTCTGTTACAAATAACATCCTTTAGTTGTCCGACACACTAACCTTCCCTGACATACCCATTTTTTACATGAAATACCAAACATAACCCTCTCTTCTCAAACAAAGATCTCAAGGCATTTTAAATACTCTTCAAGAATTCAAGAAGACTGAAAGTGTCTAAATAAAATAGAGCTCTTGAGTGGAAAGAAAAGCATATCACAACAGCAACAACAACAACAAAGCAGTAGCTTGATAGGTAGGGTTCGTTACATGAATTAAACAACACCATAACATCATATTATGTGTCATGTCTATAGGCGAGATCGTTTATATAGAAATCTCGCTTGACCACTTCATGCAGAGTCCTTTTAGGTCTTTTTTTATATCATGAAACCACTTATTCTAAAAATTTAAATTGATAGAAAAAAGTAACATTAATGATTATATCTCTAACATTATCCCTAAAATGAGAGCCTCATTTTGGATTTGTTTGATTTTTTTGCTTAGGCCTTCTTTTCTCCCTTATTTGTCTTACGTTATTTTTTTCACTTTTGGAGTTCATCAAGGATCGAACTCCAGAGTCCAGACCTTTTGGACACAGAACTCTAATACTATGTCATGAAACCACTTATCCCAAAAGTTTAAACTGATAGGAGAAAGTAACATTAATGATTATATTTCTAAAACTCTACTTCTAACCACTGGTCTATCTTCCATTTGATTTATCCTTCTCACTGGATGCTCTACCGACTTTCTCTCCTAATAGAGTGAGCTGAGTAAATAATCTAGAAGAGTCTAGAAGCTAGATTCCACCATCTTTTCTGTTAATCCAACTTTCAATCTCATATTCTTATTTATTATTCTTATTAATGTATGAATATTACTAGTACTCCTAATACTCTCTCTTTTATTGGATATTGTGTGACATTAGTAGATCACAGATGTATAATAGAATATGAAGAGGTAGCTAGTATAATTTTTATTGTTTCTTTTTTCCTTCTTTTTAGCTATATATAGCTGTACTTCTTGTCTTTGTAAAGGTGTGATTTTTCACTAATGCAATAGACACATTTCTCTTTTCTTTAACTTGCTTTTCACTAAGAAATCTGCAGCTTAGAACGGATTTCATCATGGTGCGGTGAGCGTGGAAGAGCTGCAAATATTGTTAGGCAAGCCCTTCCTTCTACAATATCCATGGCAGCAGATCGAGAAGCTGGGGTGGATAATCCAAAAAATTTGCAACTACAAACATTTTCAGTGAGTGATTTACAAAATCTCACAAGATTGATGAATCAACTTGCCAACCTTCAAACGCAAGTAGGGAGATCAACATTGAACCCGATTCAAGACCAGACAAGTCCCTTCTACTTTCATCCAAATGAAAGCCCAGGTTTATCACTAACTCAAACTCCTCTTACAACTCGAAATTATCACTCATAGGCGAGATTGATTTGGCTATCCATCAAATCGAAGAACAAGTTGGGATTCACTAATGGAAGCATTCTGAAACCTGAAAAAACTAACTCAACCTATGAAGCCTGGGACAGATGCAACACCTTTGTACTATCGTGGTTGCATTCTTCCCTAAGTACAGAGATTCTTCAGAGTGTTCTTTGGTGTAACATGGCCTCGTAACTCTGGAACGATCTCAAGTACAGATTCTATAAAGGTGATTTGTTTCAGATAACTGATCTTCAAGAAGAGATATTTTGTGATGAAGCTGGGAGATCTATCCATCACTACATATTTCACTAAACATAAGAGAATTTGGGAAGAACTTGATGAGTTCAAACCAATTCCATCCTGTACCTATGGAGCATCATGCTCATGTGGACTGAAGATCATTAGAGAATATAGAGACCAAGAACATGCTATTAGAATTTTGAGAGGGCTAAATGAGCAGTACACAATAGTGAAATCACAGATTATGTTAATGGTGCCACTGCCCAGTGTGAATTTCATCTATTCAAAGTGAAGAAAGGATGCTAGTTAATGCTGTCAATATTGGAGGAACTGGTAAGGAAAATAACAGAGAATTTGGTATGACCTTGAATGCAAATTCTGGTATCACAAATTGAGGTGGCAGGGCAGACGTGGCCGAGGCCGAGGTAGAGTTAGTAGTAGAAGAGGAATGATGAGAAATTATTCTTATTGCGGGAAGGCTGGACACACTATAGAGACCTGCTACCATAAGCATGGATTTCCTCCTCATTTGCAAAAGAAATTTGGAGTAGCAAATGTGAACAATATGATTGTTGCTAAGAAAATACGTGGAGATGGCAACATGCCTGATGTGCGTTCAACTCAAGAGGAGAATAGTAAAAGTCTAGACAACTTGTTTTTCGAAGATAAAAAACAAGCATTAATTTCTCTATTCCAACAACATAAAGATTATCCTGCTCATAGTTCTCTTCAAACACAAGTCATAAACACAGTGATAGCTCCTTCAGCAGGTATACACCATATCTTATCAGTTTCTCACATTTCTTTGCACACACATGACTGGATAATTAACACTGGTGCCACTACACATGTTACTTTTTCTCTTTATACTTTTCACTCTCATCCAAGGTTTGGAAAATCAAACTGATCATCGAACCGTTCTAGTCACTGGTTAACTGATTTATTAGTCTAACCGGTTCAATTGTGATCCAACTAAAAAAATCGTTTTATAATAAAATAATAAATAAATTATAAATAAACATACATTAGAAGAACAAAAAATGTTTCTCATACATTCTAATTAGATGAAAGTGTTTCTCATTCTATAGCAATTACACTCATGAACAAAAACCACATTAGAAGAACAAAAAATGGAGTTATCTTACCCTAACAAATCTGTACTTAGGCTCATACTTCTTAGCATTCTCAACAGTATCATAAATCAAAGCAAAACCAGTGGATTTGCTCCCTACGAAATGGGTGCGAAACTTGAACACGAACGCAGTGTTGGGGTCCTTAACATCATAGATTTTAGCAAGCTTCTCTTAAGCTCATCCTTCATATTCCAATTAGAACAAATTAAAAACCCTAAATACTATAATTGTTCAACCAATAATTACCAGACAAAAATCAATTAAATTTAAATCTAAAGTTTTCATCTCACAAGCAGTAATAATGTTCGCATAATTGTCCAACCAATAACACTCAAAATTGAATTTAACTGATAATACCTGCTGCTTTTCTATTTCTTTGATTTTTGATTCTTGAAAAGCAATAAATTAGGGTTAGTTTTAAAATCCAACATTAAAACTAAAGGAAATAACATTAACTTGCAATCAATTTACCAGGACATGGACAGTAACTCGCACAGACTTGAAAGCTCTGCTTTTTATATCTGCTTCCTATTGAATTACTGAGATTTACAATGGAAGAAAATATTATTAAACAGCAAGTTTATTTTTAACTTGTTGAATTACCCAAAAAAATCACAAATACAGTATAGAAATAGTACACAGAAATAGTACACAAACAAAGCAGAGCATCCAGTGCTAATCAAGAATCAAATAATCATTCAACAAAAACACAAAAACATTCAATAATCATTCAATAATTTCTGAACAGAGCATAAAAAATTGAATTTAAGGGAGAAAAATAAAAAAATCGCAGTTCACACTTCACACTTCACACTTCACACTTCACACTTCACAAAACTTCAAAGTAACATTCGAACAGGCTTGAACAGAACTGAACTAACAATAATTATAAAAAATTATTCAATTAATCATCATTCAACAATTAATCAATGCTTCAACAATTATTATTACAAAAATCAAAATTCATATCTAGGGTTAGAAGCTAGAAGTCTGGAAAAATACAGAGCTGGCGGGGACAGGGACAGTGGCTGGCAAGAGATGGCTGAAGGGGTGGCAGGGTTGAATAGAGTTGGCGCCGGCGGTCCTTAACTTCACGACAAAAAGTGGCGCTGGCTGCGATTTTTGAGGGCTGACTTGGCGATGGAGCATGGCTGCGCGAACAGTGGTGGTGGCTCCACGAACGTTGCGACGGTGGGGCTGGACAAAAGTTGCGCCGGAAGCTCGAGGGGGAGACCGGAGACGTGAGAACTGAGAGCTAGAGGTGAAAGTGGACTGTGGAGGCTCGAGAGAGGTGTGAGTGGGTCCGTGGGTGAGACTAGGGTTCGTTCCCCTTTGGCTCTTTCTTCAGCATGCAAAACATAGTATTTTGCTAGCCAATTTCAAAAATCGACCGGGTCACGATTCGGTTCGACTGACCGGTTTCTAGTCGGTTCGACAATTCACTTCTGGTTTCTAAATCTGTCGGTTTTTCCTTCTGCTCGAACTGTATTTGGCAATGGTTTACAATTTGATCGGTTCGACCGACCAGTTCGAATCGATTTTCAGAACATTGCTCTCATCACATAATAGATCCTATGTTAATCAAATATCCAAATGGAACTGAGACCACAGCAACAATTAGTGGAACTATAATTTTAACTCGTGATTTTTACCTTATAAATATGTTATATGTGCCCTCTTTCAATTTTAATATCATATCTATGTCTGAAACAACTAATTTTTTTACCTTGTCAATTTTTATTTAACAATGCACACTATGAGATACAGGACAACATTTTCTTGAAGATGATTGATCATGCTAGACAAAGAGGTGGCTTGTATATCTTCAATACAGGTGCAACTTATGTCAACTTAGAAGCAAAGAATAGAGAATTAGTCAACACCAGCAATTCAGTTAGTGTTGCTGCTATCACAAACACTATAAATCATGAAACTTGGCATTGTAGGTTAGGATATATCTCAATTGATAGGTTACAAGAAATGAAAAAGAGTTATCCTTTTATTATATGTCCATTAAAAAATGAACCTTGTGAACCATGTCATTATGCAAAACAAAGAAGATTGTCTTTTCATTTGAGTCAAACAAAATCTGTCAATTTATTTGATTTAATGCACATGGATATTTGGGAACCTATTTCTATTCCATCTTTTGTTGGTCGTAAATATTTTTTAACAATAGTAGAAGATAAAAGCAGGTTCACTTGGCTATTTTTTATGAAAAATAAAAGTGAAACTTCTTTTTTTATTCAACAATTTGTGCAACTAATTGGAACCCAATTTCAAACAAAAATAAAAAATATCAGAATTGATAATGAAACTGAATTCATCATAAATTCTTTTTATGAAAATATGGAATAATTCATCAGACTTCATGTGTTGAGACACCTCAACAAAATGGAGTTGTAGAACGAAAACATTAAGATATTTTAAATATTGCTAGATCACTCATTTTTAAGGCTCATCTTCCTAAAATTTTTTGGAGACATGCTGCATCTCATGCTGTACATATTTTCAATAGAGTGTCTAGTTCATCTATTAATAATAAAAATCCTTATCAGATTCTTTTTAGTAAAATGTCAAACATTCAACACTTCAAAATCTTTGGATATCTTGCATTTGCTTTAACTTTAGTTGTAAATAGAAAGAAATTGGATAAAAGAAGAAGAAAATGTATTTTTCTTGGCCTTAAACAGGAACAAAAGGATATCTTTTGATGGACATAAATAATAAACAATTTTTTATATCTAAAAATGTAATTTTTTTATGAAAATTTCTTTCCATATAAGAATAATCAAGTTTCTCATCCATATTCGAATATGTTTCCAATTCTAATCAAGATACTAAACCTACATTACATAATCATGATCCTATAGATGTCTTTGATAGCAGCACATTATCTTCTCATACCTTAGATTTACATCTCATTCAACATACATTGTCAAATACTTCTTCCAACGCAATTGATGTTCAACCACAGCCAACCTTATCCATGTCTTTGAGTTTACCAGCAGCACTAGCAACATGTACTACACCATCATATGATGAAAATCCATCTAATTCTCAGTCCACTGATATTAATCCACCTCCTTCACTAAGAAGATCTCTTAGAGAAAGACACAAGCCAAGATACCTTGATGATTATGAATGTATGCAAATCACTGTCTCTGATAGCATGATCTAATCATTAATCACAAAAAAGTATTCTCTTTTCAATTATTTGAGTTACAATTCTTTGTCACAATCACACAAAGCACTTTCCATTACAATTTTCATAAATCCGGAGCCAAAGAACTATGAACAGGCTATTCTGAGTGATTATTGGCAGAAAGCAATCAAAGCTGAGCTTGAAGCATTGGTGGAAACCAAGACCTAGAAACTTACTACTCTATCGAAAGGAAAGCATGCAATCGGATGTAAATGGGTTTTTAAAACAAAGTATAACTCTAATGGGACTATAGAGAGACACAAAGCAAGGCTTGTAGCAAAGGAATTTACTCAAATATACGGGTATGACTATTTTGATACCTTTAGTCCTGTATTCAAAATGACTACCTTTTGTGTACTCTTAGCAATTGCAGTTAGTAAGAACTGGTTTATTCATCAATTAGATGTGACCACTGCCTTTCTTCACGGTGATCTACCTGAAGAAGTCTATATGAAGTTACTCCTGATTTAAATGCACAGCCAAGAATGGTTTGCAAGCTGGAACGATCCTTATATGGCCTTAAGCAAGCAAGTCGCCAGTGGAACTCTAAGTTATACTTTGTCTTTATTGCTTCAGGTTACTCACAATCAAAGGCAAATCATTCTTTTTCACCAAATCTTCTCCAACCGGTTTAACTTCTATTCTTTTTTATGTGGATGATTTGGTTCTAGCGGGGGATGACATAGAAGAGATCCAACGTGTGAAGATGAAATTCGACATTTTGTTCAAAATCAAAGATTTAGGCAAACTAAAATTTTTCTTAGGCATGGAAGTTGCAAGGAGTAAAAGGGGAATAACTTTATATCAAAAGAAATATACTTTTGATCTCCTAAAAGAGTATAGATTATTATATTCAAAACCAGCCAGCACACTTATGAATTATTCAATTCATCTCTCAAAGTCATCAGAAACATTGTTGAATGATGTTAAGCCATATGAAGACTCATTGGAAGGTTGATATACTTCACTAATACCAGACCTGACATAAGCTTTGCTGTTAGCAAGTTAAGTCAATTTCTAGATTGTTCCACCGATGAGCACTTCAAAGCAGCCTTACATGTGTTGAAGTACTTGAAAGGAGCTCCTGAAAAAGGATTACTTTTTGAGTCTGTTTGTGACTTGTCTCTTCGTGATTTTTCAGATTCTGATTGGGGTACATGTCCGGATACGCGAGTGTCCAGATATTGCTTCTTTCTTGAAAGATTTTTGGTGTCCTAGAAAATTTAAAAACAGCAAATAGTTGTTCGATCATCTTCGGAAGCAGAGTATTGAGCAATGACTCTTGCAACTTATGAAGGAATTTGGCTGATGTACATCTTGAATGACTTCAAAATTTACCAGGTCCTATGACATTATTTTGTGACAACCAATCTGCTAGATACATTGTGGCTAACCCAGTGTTTCATGAAAGGACAAAACACATTGAGATTGATTGTCACAAAGTTAGAGAAAAAATTCAAGACAGTTCTTTAAAGCTCATGCCAATTCCATCAAAAGAACAACTTGCTGATGTCCTTACAAAGACACTTTCACCAGGTCCTTTTGAAGAGATATGTAGTAAGGTTGGAATGTATAATTTGTACACTCCCAGCTTAAGGGAGGCTATTAATGTATGAATATTACTAGTACTCTCAGTACTCTCTTGTTTTATTGGGTATTACTGTATAATAGAATATGAAGAGATAGTTAGTATAATTTTTATTTTTTTTTCTTTTTTTGGTTATATATAGCTGTACTTTTTATCTCTGTAAATATGTGATTTTCCACTAATGCAATAATCACATTTCTTTCTTCTTTAACTTACTTTTTACTAAGAAATTTGCTACTCAAAACGAATTTTATCAATTTTGTTCATTCTCATGATGTCTCATCCATCGAAACATCCTCATTTCACCAATGTTAAACTTATGTCCGTGTTCAACTTTTTCCACTAAACGCTCCATTCCATACAATATAGTTGGTCTCATAACAATGCAAGAATATCCCTTTAAATTTAAAAATATTTTTTTGTTGTTATATAAAATATTTAAATTTAAAAATATTTTTTTGTTATTATATAAAATATAAACACTTTGTTATTTTGACCAACCTACTTGAAGTTTATGATTTACGTCCTCCTCTATTTTTTCATTATCTTTAATAATACAACCAAGATATTTGTGTCTCTTTACTTGTGGTATAACATCTCCAATTTTTACTTCTGTGTTAAACTTGCATTCTATATAGCCTTTTCTCATCTGCTCCTAAACTTGCATTCCATATACTATGTGTGTGACTTATGCACAAACTATGTACAGCCAAAAACTTGTATCCAGAAATCTAACTTCACAGTGTTAAAATCTACTAGTGTTGAAGAGACTCCTTATAGAAGAAAGCATAACTAAACCAAGGGACTACAAAATCAAAATATTCAGGATGAACGAGTGTAACTTACAGCCCAATCATAAGGTTTCTATTAAAATATTATATTTAAACTTACATTTTATCTAATAATTTTATATTTGTACTAAAGTATTTAAATATAATCTAAAAAAAAATAAAAATTAATTATTTAAAAGAATAAAAATAAAGATAATAATATAAAATTAAATAAATAAACTCAATTTAAATGTTTTCATAATTTTATTTAAAGTTTAGTTTTTGCATATATTTTTAATTTTATATTTTTTAAATTTTAAATTAATTTATATATTATAAAATGCATATCTATTTTATTTCGGTCTAACTCTAATATTAGCTAAATGCTAATAAATATTATCGGGGAGTGACGCGTTAGAATTATATTGTCTTCTAGAATACGACGTCTTCGGAAAGGTGTTGGTGGAGGGAAATTTCCGTGGTATATATACCGATATACGTCAACGTCTTCCACAAATGTAACCACTGCCACATCATATAGTAGCTAGAAATATATGAAATCTGTCTTTGAAAACTGAAATGTAAGAGAGAGGGAGTTGCCTTGCCAACTCATCTAGAGAGCTATACGGAGCAAATTGCATAGTTGTAAGAATCGAATTGATAATTGAACCAATTAAATTATTAATTTATTTATTTATCAATTCAATTGATATATTATTGATTAAATTAATAGAATTAATTTTATATAAATAAAAAATATAATATAATTAAAAATATAAAATTTAAAATTTAAAATAAATATATTTATTAATATTTTAAAAATATAAAAAATTTTAAAAAATTAATTAATTTAATTATTATTAAATAAATATAATAAAATTTTAGTATTTTTTATAAATAAAATTTTTAAATTTTATTTTTATATTAAAATAATTATTTTTTATTTTAATAATTAAATAATTAGTTTATATTTATTATATTATTTTTATTAAAAATAATATTTAATAATATATATATAATCATAAAAAATAATAATATTATAATTAATAAAAATATTTAATATTTTTATTATATATTGTTAAATAATATTTATGTTAATAATTATGAATAATAAAAATATAATTAATTTAAATATATATAAATATAAAATTAAAATAATATTAATAAAATTATTGTATATTTTTATTATATGATTAATATATAAAATAATAAAAAATAATATAACGATTCAAATTCAAATCACATTTTTAATAATTTTTTTAGAATGATTTAATTGGACTGATTCTCACCAAATTTAACCGGTTTTCACCTATTTTAACTTTTAAACGGTCATACTACTAGACTGCTCTAATCCAATTTTTACAATACTGCCGGTTGTAATTCACTAATTTGCAAAACTCATCTAGAGTAGGAAGCCGGTGTCTCTTAGGCTTGGTTTGGTAAAGTTTTTTGAAGAAGTGCTTGTATTTTTTAAAAGTTCAAGCTCTTTATTTTGTGTTTGGTAAATAAAAAAGATTATGTGCTTATGCTTGCAGCTTTTAAAAGATTAGGGTATTTTTAAAAGCACCTAAGATAGAGTTTTTTAAAATTGGCTTATGCTTTTTAAAATTTAAAAGTCTAATATAATCTCATATGTTAACTAATTTTTAAATTTAATGCTTACATTTATATCTATTATAATATTTTTAAATTTTAAATACTATTTTACTAAATACAATTGTTGTTGCTTGTGATTATTAAAAGTAATTTTTAACTTAATTTATCAAACATAAATATTACAACTTTTAAAAAGCCATCTTTTAAAAATTAACTAAGTTACTTTTAAAAAATAAAAATTTTACCAAATTAAGCCTTATCCTATCCATTGTTAAATTCTCTCTTATACTATCGTCACATCATCGGGGGTGTCTCTTATACTATCCATTTTTCATATTGACTGTCACATCGTCGATCGTCGGGGGTATCCATTTTTCATATTGACTGTCACAGGGTATCCATTTTTCATATTGACTGTCACAGGGTTGTCACATCGTCGATCGTCGGGGGTTGTCACATCGTCGATCGTCGGGGGTGTCTCTTATACTATCTATTTTTCATATTCTGTCACATCATCGAATAATAAAGTCGTGGGGGTGCCTCTATATGTCACGGCAAAAAAAATCTATACTATATAAGCGGTCAGAGTGCTCTCCTCATTCCCCGCCGTGCCTGTTACCACCTACCACATCACATTACACTTAATAATCGGCAGGCAAGACAATGGAAAATGGAAGTAGCAGCAGCTCAACCCCAGTCACGCAGAGGTAACACTGCTGCATTACACACTTAATTAACTGATGACATGCTCATTCACTACCTAAAATAATTTCAACACTGCACCTCAACTTTACTATCTTTTTTTTTTTTTTCCTTTTTAGTGAAGTTACGATTTTACTCTCTTTATTTTCAGTTCAATTTTTATAGTGTACGTTTATTTTTCCCATAAATATTTTGGATTTTGAATAAGCCTTTTTTTTTTCAAATTTCAATAATAACAAAAAAGATTATCCGGTTATAAATTTAGATACAAAGAAATATCTTTCAAGTTACTTTTTTTTATATAGTAAAGTTGCAATTTACTCTTTTTTATTTTGAGTTTAATTCTTATAGTGTGTTTATTTTTTTTCTTAAATTGTTTGGATTTTGAATTAGTCTTTTTTATAATTATGAACAAATTAATTTTGCATGATTATCAAATTAAAAATATTATATCATTTAAATTTGTGATAAATTAATCTTAAGATGTCAAATTAAAAAATATATATTCTCCCTCATTAATAGAGAAATAAATTCTTACCGTATGTTATTTAGTAATTATTTTATAATCTTTTATTATAGTTTTTTTATTTGTTCTCAAATAGTTATGGTAAGACATCATTTGATTCATTTCTAATGTAATTATGTATCATTATATTTTTAAAAGTGAAAGTATGTTTAGTTTGTATTTTTTAAATATTTTTTATTTTTAAAATTTTGTAAATAAAAAGTGAAAATAAAAAATAAAAACACAGCATGAAAACAAAGCAAAAGACAAGTTGTTCAATTACTTGCTATATTCTGTAATACTTATTAAGAAGACAAATATTCATTGAATGACTGTCATTATATAATCAACAATGATTAAACTTTCATTCGATAAGCGCAACGATTAAACTCTGAAGCATATATCAAAATTTTGATCCTTCGTTCATTAGTCCCTTCACATGGCTAACCCTAGCGCGTGTAATTCATGACTCTGCAGCGACGTTGTGAGTCAGAGCGAGACCGAGAACAATAACAGCGTCTACGATGGTCTCATAAAATTGGTGATATCAGCAATTGCGTTGATTCATGGAGACTTAACCGCTGCTAATAATCTCTTTCAAGAACACAAGCCAGCCTTCTTTTTTTATTTGGTGGCTCAAATTTGTCACGAGATTGCAAAGAAGGCACCCAGACCCAACACCCTGACTACTATTCTGTTCCACGGTTCGGGTTTGATTGCTTTTGAAGCACTCTTGTGGATCTTCATCGCTGGTCAATTTCTAGAGTTCTTCATAATCAATGTGCTTATATCATTGGTTACATTGCTCTGCTACTATGACTCCATCTATGCACTTGTCACCATGTGTTATGGACGTGGAACAGCAAGTTGAAAATGGAAATTAAAGGAAATCAGGCAAGACATCAATCAACACTTTAATTTGGAGAATTATTCCTTTTTCCTCCTAATTACTCTTTGTAATTCTGTCAATTTATCTTAGCCAATTACTTGTAATACTCAAAAAAAAAAAAAAGAAAAAAAAAAAGAGAGAGAGCAAGAAAGAAAGAAAGAAAAAGAAGCAGAAAGAAGGCATATAGTTACTAAAGTGGTTTATTTTGAATTTGCCACTTGTTATTTAGGATTATCTTTAAGCAAGTTGCTTCAATTTCCTGTTGATTGCTATTGCCATATATTTGTCTTCTACAAAGGATTGAGCCTCCACTTTCTATGTATATTGGAATTTCTGTCGTATTTTTATATCTTTGAAGCTTGCCACTATCTCCCTTTAACTACAAATACTACAAGAAACCATAGTCTATGGATTGTGTGAGTGCATGAATCTTGAGAACTGATGTGAAGAAAGCACATATACTCTTCAATTGAATCTTAATTATGAACTCTTTCCCTTCATAATCCTTGTTAAAATCCCGTGTTAACGAATAACAGCATGACTTCCATATGAAAATTCTTTAAAACCTCTGAAGTAAAGCCTATTTTATTTGTTAGACAAATATGCCAACATTGCACTGTTCTGTCTCATCCCTTGTGACCAAGCTCTTGTTTGGTTTCAGGTTATGAATTGATAATCTTTTGTGTTGCTGCTATACTTGAGGGAGATCCTTGCTTCAGCTTTACATCCAACTTATGCTCCCTTTCTGCTGATAGGACTGTGAAAGTGTAGCATAAAAAGTTGCAGCGAAATCTGTTTTGCTCTGACACTATGCCGAAATTACCTTTGCAGAGTAGTAGAGCTTATCTTGCAGAAAAGAGAAAACAGAAATGAGTGAGAAACTAGCAGTTTGCTAAATGATATTGCCAAGAAGTTTGCAGTGATTGGATGGAGTCCTGGAGCTTAGAAGTTCTGGATCACTACCACTTCACTTGCAGTCTAATATCTGTCCTAAAGTCTCACATTCTTGCAGAGGATGCATGACCTATCACATTCCGGTGGAAAACTAAATAGTGCATATTGTTGTTTTAATGAAAATGTTTGGGGGGTGTGTGTCAGAGTGTGTGTGTGTGTGCATGATCATTTCTAAGTATTGAGTTATTGTCACTTCTTTGCGCTTATGTTTGTGATAACTAATAATATTAAAGGAATAATGCTTTATTTGCCTGAACTAAAAATCCTAAACTGCTTATTATTTTGAAATGCATGTTTTCCAGTTGACCCTCAATAACATGAATCACTGTTTTTATCACAGATTTACTCTCTTCAACGTACCGCATAGTTTTTCCATTCTTAAGAAGCCATCAAAGGTATATCTCTTTCTGATTACAAACTCTATCTTATGTAATACTTCTAAGAATATGATGTGTTGATGGATAAATTTAAGTATTTGATTGGAACGAATTTCTTTACTTGGTAGTTTCTACTTCTATGATCTTGAAACATGAAGTACTTAATTACAAACATTTTAGCTTGTTAGAATGACTGCTGAAGAATGCACTGAAAAGCACATCATTGACCTCTAGTCTACCAGCATCTATCATGTTTAAGCATCAATTTGACCAATTATCTTTCTGCTTAACTCCATCTTTGTTTCCATTTTGTATGATGCAGGCATTAAAAATTGTCAACAATTGTGAGTTTTATGATGCTTGATGCTCAAGGTTTGGTTACTTTTTTCAACAAGAGCTTTTACCCTTTTGCACTCATTCCCATCATTATCGCTTTAGCTTTTATTGGCTATATCGATATTTCAATAATTGGGTCAAATGCAGCATGAACTATTTGTTAGTTTTCATGTATGCTTGAATGATATATGTGAAGGACTGTCAACTGCCTCATAAGAAACAAACACAACAATTTGAGCTATGATTGAAGACATACAAATAAATGCTGGTTAATGTTTTCATATGCTAATGCATCATCTGCGTGCTGTTTCCCGATCACCAGGAGGGAACGGAATAAAAGCCTTAGCACACTTAATACAAAATATGATTAACTTAGTTACTAGTTAAGTTTCTATTGTTCTTCTATCAGCAGATCAACAGACAGAAAACGCACTATCTAAATGGATCAATACTGAAGAACACATGGAAGAGGAAGGTGCAGATGCAAATTAGAGGAAATCAGGCAAGACAACACTTAATTTGATGATTCCTTTTCCATCCCTAGCTCTTCCAGTATTTTTCTTTTTCTTTCCTTTTTTCTTTTTGGGTTTTTGGTTTGATATTTATAGCCTGCTGAAGTGGAAATAAATTTCCTTTCACTGCAATGAAATGGTAACACTGTTCAGTCTATTTTGAGGTAAAATTTATTGAGAATACCATAATAGGATTCTTTTTAATCTTGAATTATATATATGAATGGAAGAACATGTTGAAGGGTAATGTTGGAGCAAGGTGTGTTGGTTCTTCTCATGGTTGGCTTGTGCTTTCGGACTAGAACGGAGTTCCAATTCTTCTAATCCCCTTGTTCTTGTTCTTGTTCTTCCACTTCCATTATCCTGCCCCCTCTTCATGCATTCTTGCAACCTGTGACATATTCTTACTTTGCTGAATACTCAAGTAAAACCTTCATAGTCAAAGAAGTATTGATGTGTTCTTCCTCTCCTTCAAGCTACATTCTTGCCATCATATGTGGTAGATTGCTTATTGCAAATCTG
The DNA here is from genome assembly GCA_003063285.2 of Arachis monticola. Classification (NCBI taxonomy): domain Eukaryota; kingdom Viridiplantae; phylum Streptophyta; class Magnoliopsida; order Fabales; family Fabaceae; genus Arachis; species Arachis monticola. Next base: position 59,169 of record QBTX01000496.1, on the reverse strand, counting down.
CAATTTGGGTTAAACTCTGATTATGATAAGCAATGTTATCGTGACATAAAGTTTGGAATATTTGTCTGCAAAATCCTTAAAGACAGCTTTTTGTTACACCAACCATAGAGGCGCCAAATTATGAAGAGGAAGACTATTTAGGATATAAATTCTCAAGAAATTTATACTCGGTAGTATCTGGAGAAGAAATCTTGCTGGTAGTAAGGTAAATTGGGAATGTTGTGAATGAAGATGGGATGGTAGTAGAAGGAGATCTTTTGTCATGTGGGGATACACAACTATCTATTTATCCTTATAGGACAAAGTATTTTACTGTGTATAAGCTTGATCTTCAAGACAAAGAAGTGGAAAACGATGCGATCTTTACATCTTGGGTGCTAATGAGTGTGTATCAATGGCTGCCAAAGCTTGCTTGGGTGTGAAGTAAAGTCAACTTCTTCACAGATGATATGTGGGAAGAGATGACTTTGGACTACATATATGGTATACATGTTTGGGGTGTTTTCAATCATCAAGAAAATTGTGTTAAGAGCCTCATGCCATTTGCAAATAGGATTCATTCTACACCAATTTGGTTTATACATGACTTGCATGTACTAAAATCTTGATTATGCTATATTAGATATTCACCCTTATCTTTGTTATTTGATTCTAATTCAGGGATTACTGATTAGAATGATATGGTTCTGTTGGAAACTTTTTTTGTTTCTTGTCTATCTGAGAAGAATTATGTTACCACTAGCTATTTTGCGGTACACATGCAGACTAGTACATTTTTGGAAGAGTCAAGTTCAACTTTAGGAGTATCTATTACGACATCTTATAAATAATTTATGCATATTCATATTCATATAATTGATTAAAAGCTGGAGAGAGAATTGTAGTGATTATAGGAAATCTGAAAGAGGAGCATCTCCTGCTTAAGTTTTTGCTAATGTGAACGAAACAAAAAGTTGTCCAAATTTTCATTTTATCTTTATGTTTCTAAACATGAAACAGAAATCTTATGTAAGTTTCACTTTCAACCTTTTTTCTGCCTTACATGGATTTTTACTTGTTAGTCTCGAAGGGCCGGTAAGGCTAATTTTTTATTCGTAATCAAATAAGTAAAACTAAACACATAAACAGATCTGAGAAAATCGACAGAAATTTTCTAGAGAGAATTAGAGAGAAAAGAGTATACTAAATTGCTTATTCACAAACACTGGTGTTTTACAATTTATCAACAACTACAACTAGAAGAAAATAACAGTAGACAACGTTTTAAAGAGTGATTTGTTAGCCATATAACACCAAAATAAAAATGGCAATGAGAGGTGTTAGTAGAGTGATAGGGAACTATAACAAATGATACACAATGGTATCATCCTTCTGTATGATTCATTCACTAAATAAATTGCATAGAGTTGAGCATTAAAATCACACAGTAAAAGTGATGACCAATTAAACTACCTCTATGACTCTACGCAACCACAAACGCACTTGATGAACCTGTAAAGTGGTGAATTGAACCAAATAAACTCTTTGCAGCACCAAAATGTCTTATTCTATACACACCAGGATTCACATCATTTGGTATCCTCCATTCTATGGTTGCCTTACTCCTAGAACTGAGTTTAGAGGGCCTTGACCACTTGAAGCGCAAGCAAAAGTCGTCGTCGTCATAAACAGGAACCCAATTATCCTCACCTTTATGAAATTCCACCAATGCGAAGGTGCCTTCGGTCATGAGGTCGTTCCTCGGGCAGGCTGACCAGAATGATGCTGTCACCATGTCACCACATTTGAAGGTGGAGTTCTGAGGCACATCAGAGCACACATCTCCGAAGTCTACTCCGTGTGGGGTTCCATCTACGACAACGGGTGGGAGGAAGCTTATTTGCTTATCCAGGAGATCAGGGGGTTGTGGACCGGGTTCTACCGGTTCGCCGCTGATGAGGGCCTTTGCAAGCTTCTTGAACTCCTGAATGTATGCGCTCAGTGTGTTCGGACCATATAGTGTGGAAGCACCCTAACAAAGTTATATGACTGAGCTTGAATAACTAACTATAAAGTTAAACTAATGTTGCATTTTGTGCTTGCTATGGAAATCAAACAAAAGTGTTTGCTGCAAGATTCATGTTATTTCAAGAAACATTATAACTGACCTCATATCTTTGCACCTGGTACTCTTCATATGTTGTTACATACTGCGAATAAGTATTAGTCAACCCTGCTATAACAACATGCATGTTTTTAAAGTGCTTGTCATTACTTAGCACCATCTTAACCGTATCGCGAAGACGCCTCCCAGCCATTGTTGAGAACTCTGTCAGAATAAAACAATATTAAACACGCATGAAGCATCTGAAGAAATATAATTTCCAAGGAAAAGAACAATAAAAATAACTATTATATACAATGCATATTCTGTCTTAGTGAAGCAGCTGTTAGAGTTTGAGGATTAGAAGAATGGAGATTCAAACAAAAATATTTTATAGCAAATAAGAGTGTAGGGGAGAAGCTAGTACCTCCTGGTACACACAGAATCACAAACTGCCCAATGCGGAGGATCTGGATTGGAAGTATTGATGGCTGCAAAATTAACACAAAAGCTTTATATGCAAGATTTATGTTGTTACTAACTAACAACTAACAAGCACTACACTGCATGTGCGAAAACAGATGTGAGACTTCTATATGGAACTTCTGTTAAAAATAACATCCTTTAGTTGTCCGACACACTAACCCCTTCCGTGACATACCATTTTTGACATGAAATACCAAACATAACCCTCTCTTCTCAAACAAGATGTCAAGGCATTTTAAATACTCAAAGAATTCAAGAAGACTGAAAGTGTCTAAATAAAATAGAGCTCTGGAATGGGAAGAAAAGCATATCACAACAGCAACAACAACAACAAAGCTTTAGCTTAATAGGTAGGGTTCGTTACATGAATTAAACGACACCATGGCATCATGCCATTATATTATGTGTCATGTCTCTGGCGAGATCGTTTACATAGAAATCTCGCTTGACCACTTCATGCAGAGTCCTTTTAGGTCTCTCTCTACCTCTAACCACTGGTCTATCTCCCATTTGATCTATCCTTCTCACTGGATGCTCTACCGACCTTCTCTCCTAATAGAGTGAGCTGAGTAAATAATCTAGAAGAGTCTAGAAGCTAGATTCCACCAGCTTTTCTGTTAATCCAACTTTCTCTCTCATATCCTTATTTCTTATTCTGTCCATACTCATGACGTCTCATCCATCGAAACATCCTCATTTGACCCATGTTGAACTTTTGTCCATGTTCAACTTTTTCCACCCAACACTCCATCCCATACATTATAGCTGGTCTCATAACAGTGCAAGAATGTACCCTTAAGTTTTAAAAATACTTTTTTGTTATATATAAAATACAAAACACTTTGTTATTTTGACCAACCTACTTGAACCTTATGGTTTACGTCATCCTCTATTTCTTCGTTATCTTTAATAATACAACCAAGATACTTATATCTCTTTACTTGTGGTATAACATCTCCAATTTTCACTTCTGTGTTAGCCTTTTCTCATCTGCTGCTAAACTTGCATTCCATATACTATGTGTGTGACTTATGCACAAACTATGTTCCGCCAAAAACTTGTCTCCAGAAATCTAACTTCACATAGTGTTAAAATCTACTAGTGTTAAAGAGACTCCTTATAGAAGAAAGCATAACTAGACCAAGGGACTACAAAATCAAAATATTCAGGATGAACGAGTGTAACTTACAGCCCAATCATAAGGTTTCTTCATTTCACCAGTATCAAGCAAAATCGGCTTTGGATGCTGACAATCTATTTGCTCCTTGCTTGGTGTTTTAAGTAAGTCACGAACCATTTTCCAAAAAGGATTTCCCTGCCATACAACATCATGACAAATATTTAAGAATTCAAACCTACGAAAATGGTTGCCACAAGCAAAATGGATAGATGATTACCTTATCATCACCTTGCTTGAAATCAAAAGCTCCAGGTCCATCGGTTGTACCAGCAGCAAATGCAAACCCCATTGCAGCAGGGCATGTCCTTACGACCTTGGAAGCTCCACGTTTGTGAATAGTAACTTCAAGTGTGGATAAATCTATATAGGCATGTCTATAATCAACATCCCCTTCAATTTCATCCTTTGCTTCACTGAAAAGTTCCACTGCTTTTCTAAATTGCCTTTCCCCTATGATGCGTGTACTTTCGAATTCATCTGGGTAGCTGTCACATTACATAGAGGATGAAATTTACTAATTTAGTAACTATTACAGGTTTAGCAACATTTGCAAGTACTTGGGAAAATTAAAACATGCTAGAAATAATTACCCGGGTCCTTGGCCATAGCACAACTCATTCTTTCCTCCACATGTACTATGATTGAAGTCACAAGGTAGACCGGTGTCTATACAGAAAGCTCCAAGCACGTTTGGAGTAACATCGCCACAATTTGATTGGCAAAATGCTGATACGAATTCAGGCTTGCCAGCCTGCCTACGTGCACTTCTCACTCGTCTTGCAACGCTTGAATTTTTGGTTGCTGATCTACTGGGAAGAGATTGAAAGTTGGCAGAAATTTCCAGTAATTCATGATCTGCAATTAGATTTTAATCAGAATATACATAGGAAAAAAGCTAAATGGTACAAAACTTATGGCACGAAACGACATGTAAATATGAAAGTGAGCTGTGTTTTTTAATTGCACATTAGTTTTTTTTTCTCTCATCTTCTTACACTCCAACCAATGCCTGATTGGTTATCAGGGTGTATGTAACATTGGTACAAAAACTGATTCATACTGTGCAGCAGCTCTCAAATAAATATAATGACCTGAAATTTGCATATAGAAGGACACACTCCGATGCTAATAAATTAAGACACTTATCTTGTATATCAAACATGTTCTGGAAAATATGCTAATAATTTCAGTAGAAGATGAATTGCAGGACAAAAAGAAAAGGCTAAGTAACTTACGGTTATCAAGAAGACCAGGAATTATATTTGAGACTCTTCGTGGCAAGCGATCATTTTTCAGTCCAACAGAATAATTTCTTTCAGAATTCTCTTTCTCAAACCAGTCTTCCATAAACCGTGCAGCAGCACCCTTATTATCCCCGCTAATCAATGAATTTGTGCGACTCATTGAAGTCCCATGTGTCGCAAACCAATTGAAGCTTCCAACAGGTCCAAAGTCATCGTCAACAAACTTTAAAAGTGTCATCTCTTTATCAACATCATACTTGTATTTCTTTCGCTCTGCAGCAGGATTGTTGAGATAAGCACTGGGACTGCGATTTATACTGGCATCTAGGAGTTCTCCTGCAAGTTAAAGATAACTTTCATATGACTAATGAATCATAAATAAAATGACATAATAGCTAACAGTTATCTCTGTTGGATCAGATGCTAGCACCTATGTATAAAATATTGCCTAAGGCCTGAGGTGGATGGAAGGAAAAGTCCTAAGATTATTTCTCTCACCCTTATTGACAAGTATTGATCCGGGGCGGAGATTTTCATGGGCCTGGACAATACTCTTCTCAATTCCATCAACAAGGACATCAAATGACTGGCGCACAAATCCAAGAGATGTTACAATATACACAATATATTGGAGATAACCTCCAGGGCCAGCATGCGTGTGAATTCCACTTATAGCTACATTCTCTTCAGTATACAGATCACCATACCTGCCCAAAAAAATGAAGCAAAACTTAAGCACAATAAACATCAGTTACTACGAGCAACGATCAAAAGAAAATTTTTTCCCATGTGGTCAAGCTAACTAGTATGTTTGGAAACTTAAAGAATTGAGCTCATTCATGAATTGGAATTCATTTTCTTGAATTAGAAACTAAATAATAGCATAGATTTGAACTCTTTCAAACACCTCAAAATTAAATCATATTCATTCGGGGTATAGTTTCCAAATCAATTCTTGATGGATTTCAACCCAAAACCTGAAACCGAAAATGCCCAATTCAAAACAATTCTTCATGTATTTCAATAAAAGTGAAAATTTGTTAACAAATTTTAATTCATTTCATGCTTATTCCACATCACATAATTTGATTTCAATTATGTAATTTCCTAATTCATTATGAACATCATAAGTCAATTCTATCAAAGCACTGAGACTAGTCAACTTGGGTACCTTGCTTTGAGCCTCTCAATTACTTTGATAGTCACAATCTGTGAAGCCATGCAAGCATCAAGATTCACAAACACCACCCTCTTACCGTCTTCATCGGCAACAATGAAAGCGCGTGCCCTCAGCCTGAAGTGAATCCCAGATGCAATTTGTTGTGTGTTAGCATACCCCATCATGTTAACATCAGCTGCAGGTCCAGTAATGTCATAGCTTCCAAGACCAATCAAGTAATCAGAATCAGAATACACACCACCACTCTTCAGCAGCAGGAGCATGAGCAAGAAAATGGTCCAAATTTGAATATTTCTACATGTTCTCCAAAGACTCAAATGATGCAAGAAAGGGAACTCCATCACACACACTCAAGTTCAAAGCAGAAAATAAGGAACTTGTTTTTCAACCTTAGCTAATTCTTCTTCTCATTTCCCTTCACCAAAGGTCCAAAACATAAAGATTTCAGTTACTTAGAAAACAAATAAACAATAAGGAAACGCAGAATTGGAATTTCAAAACTACAAGTGGGATCATCACTGATCAGAATTCAGAAATCATATTGGGGGGAAGTAAGAAAATTTATAAATCCTCCTAATCCAAAACCTTACTCACACATATTGAGTTGTGTTGAATATTAAATATTGCATAAAAAATATAAGCGATGCCATGAGTGAAATTTTGAATTATAAGAGTGTTTAAGAACACCAATAATAGTTAAGCCCATTAATCGGTAAAATAATCAGTTTTCTCACCACCCAAATGAAGAAAGTTGCGAACTTTACATGAAGCTTCAGTTCAGTTAAACTCTTGAGTTGACTGTCCGAGAGAGAGAGAGAGAGAGAGAGAGGGAGTATATAGCAACTAAAAAGTGGGAAGAAGTGCAAACAAGAAAGGAAAGAAACAATGAATGGTTTGGGTGAAGAAAATCAGGAATGAGAGCATTCACTTTGTTGGTTTCTATTTGAAGCTTCCCCTTTTGGCATCATTATTTTCTCACTTCTCAGTCATCCGAGGAGCCAAGGAACTAATTTTAAAAAAAAAATGAGCTAATAAGGCAGATGTTAATATTATTAATTAAACATTTTTATAAAAAAATAAAATAAAATATTATCATTTTTAATATATTTATTATATATTTATTAATAAAATAAATTTCTAGTTTTCTACTATTGATCATTTTGAAATATTAAAAATAATGTATTTTAAAAAACTAAATCCTTAACAAAAAATAAGTTCCATTACGGTCCCTGACCCTGTATTCCGTCTGCCAACTCGGTCCTTCTGTCAGTTTTTCGGCAAAAATTTGACGGAAATTGCTGACGTGTCAGGTTAAAAAATAGACGGGGACTTAGTTGTCTCTAAATTTAAATTGGTTAGGAGCTTATTTGTCCGTATTATTCTTTAAACAATATTTTTTAATTATTTTTTATTCATTATATTAATATTCTTTTTTTGATAAATAAGTACAAATTAATTAATAAATTATTCAAATTTAAAAATATCATTTATTATGAAACCAAATAAATAATTTTTAAATATATAAATAATAAACATTAAAATTCAGTTAATACATTAATAATAATAACYCTATGATATACTATTAGTATTATGATCTAGCTAATTTTTACAATAAAGTGAAAACTAATGAACACATTATTTAATATATAGTAAAYTTTTTTTKACTAATAACAAATTTAATTTTTTATCTCCTTAAACTAAATTAATAATTCTATTTGATATCTTTACACTAAAATACACTATRARTAGKCTACTAATRCTAAATGAAATAAAACATAATWGAATTATTAATTTAGTTTAAAGAGATAAAAAATTAAATTTGTTACTAGTAAAAAAAAGTTTACTATATATCAAATAATGTGTTCATTAGTTATAATATTAATAGTATATCATAGGGTTATTATTATTAATGTATTAACTGAATTTTAATGTTTATTATTTATATATTTAAAAATTATTTATTTGATTTCATAATAAATGATATTTTTAAATTTGAATAATTTATTAATTAGTTTGTACTTTTTTATTAAAAAAAGAATATTAATATAATGAATAAAAATATAATTAAAAATATTGTTTAAAGAATAATAAGGACAAATAAACCCCTAACTAATTTAAATTTAGAGACAATTAGATCCCTATCCATTTTTTAACTTTGACACGTCAGTAATTTCCGTCGAGTTTTTGCCGAAAAACTGACACAAAAAGGCTGGGTTGGCAGACGAAGTACAGGATCAGGGACCGTAATGAAACGTATTTTTGGTTAAAGATCGTCTTATCATTTTAAAAAATAGACATGGATCGAGTTGATATTTACTCTTATTTTCTCACTTCTCAGTCTTTCGAGGAGCCAAGGAACTAATTTAAAAAAAATGAGCTAATAAGGCAGATGTTAATATTATTAATTAAACATTTTTATAAAAAAATAAAATAAACTTCTACTATTGATCATTTTGACATATTAAAAATCATGTATTTTAAAAAACTAAATCCTTAATAGAATTAACAAGTGTCCAAAGATCAGACCACTTAACATGGCAACCATTGAGGCTATTCAAGATTTTTTTTTGGTGACTGAGGCTATTCAAGATTGAAATAACTAAAATGTTTTAGGCAATAAATATTTTTAAAATGTATTAAAGTTTTGAATTTTTAGTTTTTTAATATAATTTTTCACATTAATAATTTTAACAAATGTCATATAGTCCAGCCTAGGAATGCACTGTAATTCAAACAAAGACAACATAAAATTGTTTTTTTTTCTCATGATATTCTTCAATTCGACATATTAAAAATTAATCCATCACAGAGTAGAATTTTATTTAAAATTTTATTATTTGTCCATAAATGGGATAATGCTACCATGCTAAAAGCAAATTTTTTCAGCATGTGAGGAACTAATGTGTTGTAATTGGATGATTGACGCGTATGAGTACTATAGTTATACACACAGAGACAATTTCTATCACATAGTCAGAAGAGTATACGAAAATGATTAGGTAAAATAGATTAATATTGCCATAATGCTTGTAATTATATTTATTGGACTTTTTGATGGACTAGCCAAATTATTTTTATGTGTGGGCTAAGTTTTCAATGTTAATTTATAGAAAAAAATTTATTCGATTTATATTTTTATAATAATATAAAAATTAATTGCTTAAAAGATAATTGTATTTGCAACATATGAATAATGTGTAATGATACAAAAAAAAATTTATATTACAAATAAAGAAACGTAAGATTAATTTATTGTTGAATAATTTATTATTTATAAAGCAACGATATTTTTTTCAAAAAAATCATGATAAGGAATTTAAATAAGTATTTAAAATAAATTTTAAATGTATTTTATTTTAGTCAAAATTTGAATTTAAATTTAGCCTAAATATTTTGTTGGTCCATGAAATAATTAAAAGTAGGTTTGGTCCAATAATAATAACAACAACAATAATATAGATAAAATCAAAGGTTTACTGTATCCACCCATTTTAATATTTTAGAAAGTTTCGATAAAATTAAAAAATAGTATTAACCTCCTAATTATTTTAATAATTGTCCAACTTTTTCTCTTTTCCAAATTTTTGTCTAATTTAAATTTAAATTTAAATCTCACTTTTTTTCATATATTTCTTTCTTTACGTTTTGATTTTCAAATTTTATATAAATTTACGTGCAGATATATTGGATCTTTGAAGATACATTGACAATGTAAAATATTTTACACTATCGTGCAATAATGTTTATTTTTTTTATGACTATTCACATAATCAATACAAAATATAGTTATTTTTATTATATGATCTTACGTAATTAGATGTACGTATAAAATTATTTTACATTGATAATGTATCAAATTAAATTATAAAAATATTCGTAAAAAACTTTTGATTAATTAAATATCATATTTTAAAACTTATTTCTCCATGATTTATGAATTAAACATTGTAAAAATTCCTTTACCTAGTCACTAAAATTAATTTTAAATACCTGTTTAAATTTCTTATAATTATGAGTTACTTTAAAAATATATTTTTTGGTTTCATAAATAATAAATAAAACATAATAAATAAAATAAATAAATAAAAACTTATATTTAAAAAAAAAACTATTTTAATGTATTTATTTTTTTTTTTTTTTTTTTTTTTTTTTTTTTTTTTAAATTTTTTCTTCTTATAAAATAAACTTTTTTTAAATTATTTAAAAAAAATTAAAAAATCACACGTTAATATTGTTTATAATATAAGCTTTATTTTCTTTTTTTTTTTTATGTTATGTTATAAAAAACAAGGTTATTTTTCAAGGAATTAATTTTTGTATTATTATAAAGGTGAATGCTATGGTGCCTATCATTTTGTACCTAAGTTACTAAAAAAGGTAAATAAATAATATTTAATAAATTTTATATGATTTACTTTTTATTTTAAACATTTTTTTTTTACTTTAAAGAAAGTTGGTAATTTAGACACCATAACAAAGGCACCGTAGTTATTGTGTAAATATGCTCTTCTTGGAAAGCTAGTTTGGACTTTTTCCAAGCCAACAGCTATGGGTCCAATTATTGGATCGCAAATACCATCATCTCTATATGCACTGTTTTAGTATCCTAAGAATAAGGACTCTCCATTTGGAGTGTCTTTTGCAAGGCTTGGGAGTGTTGAAGGATGGGTTTGCTTGTTGTATTGGGATTTGAACCAGAATTTTGGTTTTCTAGCTGGAGGAGAGAAGGACGGTTATCTAATAGAGATGGATTTGTCACATTTTCTGATTCGATCTCCGATACAGGATATTTGGTCGGTTTGGTAGGTGGCATTTGGATACTCTTTATTCTCCTTTATCTCAAAATCTGAAAGATAATATTCTCTCTTACAATCCAGATGAACAAGCAGGTCCGGAGTGGTTGGTATTGGAGTGGGTCTGCTGCCAAATCTATGACTCACCAATGTTACTTGTGGTTGTGTAAGCGGCTGTTTGGTTGGGAGGAGGGGAGAATGGGCTTGGCTTTGGCTCAAGCTTGTTCCGGAAAAGCATAAGTTTTTTTTTTTTACTTTTTTTTTATGATTTGAGACTGGCATTTTAGCATTTTAGCTGAGTTGTTCGTTGCTGTTGTCCAAGATGTTTTTCTAGCCAGGAATCGGTTATACATTGTATTCGGGATTGTTCCAAAAGCTCAGCTTGTCTGGCAAAGGTTAGATATTCCTTGTCATCCTTTGGATTTGAAAACTGGTTCTTGTATCATAGCAGAGAGCACCGTTCAAGTTCTTTTCGGGACTTTGGTGGATATGGCGAGCAAGGAATAAAGACATCTTTAATCCCATGAAACTTGGCCTCCGGAAAAAAGTCATTTGTCTGGCATTAACTTCAGAAAGGAGCTTAGAAATATTTTTGAATTACAACGTATGTCCCTTCCCTCTACTCTAAATGGTTTTTGGACTCCCCCATCCATTGGTACTTTTAAGATTAATTGTGATGCTAGTTATTTTGGTTCGGGTGATAGTGTTGGTTTTGCTTGTGTTATTAGAGATTGTAATGGGAGCTGGCAAAAGGGGGTGTTTGGGAATGATTGAGAGTAATATTATTCTTCAAGGAGAATTGTTTGCTATTTGGAGAGGATATCTCTTAGCTTGGGATGTGGTCAACGAGATGTTATTTGTAGACGGATTGTGTGGAAGAATTTAATCTTGTTACTTCAAGATGGTTTTGGGTTTATTGATCCACTGGTGCTCAAAATAAGAGATATCATGCATTGAAATTGGCGTGTTGACTTTCGTTTGATTATGAGAGATGCAAACACGGTGGCAGATACTATGCAAAGATGGCGATGAAGTTACAACTTTCGCATGTGGAGCTTCTTTCACCTTGGAAGAGTTTAAGAGTAGTCTTAAACGGGACTGTCCTCTATTTAAGCAGTTCCTTGTTTTTGTTTCTTTTGTTTTTCTTTGTTTAATTTATTTCAGTCACAAAAAAAAGCACCGTGAACTCACCTATTATAAAAATGTCAATCAAATAAGTTTTTTTTCCCATAAATATTTTGAAAACTTAGCCACATTAAAAAAATAATTTGTTAGCCTAAAAAGTCCAATAAACATAATCACAAACATTAAGACAACATTAATATATTCTATCTAATTACTCTCCTACATCCTTCTGACTGTGTGACAGAAATTGTGTGTGACCATAGTACTCATACGCTTCATTCATTCAATGACAAACATTATTCTTACATGCTAAAAAATTTTGCTTTCAGCACGATAATATTCATAAATGGCTGTATGTATAAAGTAAAATCCGAACGTCCAACACACATAAAATTGCTTCTAATATCAAAAAGGAGAAAGAAGAAAAAGAGTGGGGTGTTTCAATTTTGTCAAATAGAAAAATAATTTTTTAATAAATGAAAATACTCAAGGTTTTGAAAATGGATCGGATCGGTCGATCTGACTGGTTGAACCGCGAATCGGAATTCAATACGGTTTAGTTTAACTTATAAAATCGCTAATTTTAAAATTGCCTAAAAATCGTTGAACCGGCCGAGAATCGGTCGGTCAGACCGAACCGGAATCCGGCCGGTTTTGCTGAAACGGTGCCGTTATGGGTTTCGGATAAAACAAACAAGGGAAAGCATTCGGCGTTCAGTCTCCTCCTCCCTCTCAAAACTCACTCTCAAACAAAAAACAAACCCTAGCAGTAGCCTCCACCGCGCTGCAAGGAAGGAGACACTACCGCCGTCCGTGCGCCATCGTCTTTCTTGAGCTCTCAACTCCTGTTCACTCCAACTCCTCTCAACTCTCACTCTCTCAAACGAAGCTATCTTCCCCCAAAAAGAACCCTAGCTTACAATAGCTTCCGCCGCCGTCGCGTCACGCTCAAGAGCTTTTGTCCTTGTCTGGTCATTGTCGTCGTGATCCAAGTCTCCAACTCTCCTTCATTCACCAATCACAGTTTCTTCCTCGTTCTTCGCGTCCGTCGTCTGGTCTACNCGATATTGTGTAAAGTGTTGGAATGTGTTCAAGATTCCAATCTAAACCAAAAAAGTCTCATCTTTCTACAGTTAAGAGGATCATTAGATATGTTCATGGCACATCCAATTCGGTCTTTGGTATCCTAAGATTGATGATTTTTCTGCAGTTGGTTATTGTGATGCAGATTTTGCCGATGATAGAGTTAATTGAAGGAGCACATCAGGCTTATGTTGCTTCCTTGGGAAGTCCTTGAATGTATGGTCAAGTAAGAAATAGCCTACAGTGGCTTTATCCACTGCTGAGACTGAGTATATAGCTGCTTCTTCTTGTTATTCTCAGCTTATGTGGTTAAAAACACAGCTTGCTGATTACAAGTTAAATGCTGAAAATATTCCCCTGCTGTGTGATAATATGAGTGTCATTAATATTTCTAAAAATTCAGTTTTTCACTCTAGGACTAAACATATTGAAGTGAAATTTCACTCAATAAGAGAACATGTTCAAAAAGGGGATATTAGCATTAAATTTGTTAAATCAGAAGAGTAATTGGCAGATATTTTCACTAAACCACTAGCTGAGGACAGATTTTGCATACTTAGGACTAGTCTAGGAATTTTAAGCTATGATTCTTTGTTTAAAAGTTGCTGATGTGTTTGTTGGAGTTTTTGTCTCATAAACAGGTATGAGACAATTCTGGAAAAGTGAAGAACGTTCCCTTCAATCAGCGTGTTCTGAACCTGTTGCACGTGCAGATTTATCTGGGCCAACCTCTAAAATCAAATCATGAGTGGTCCAATGTGTTTCCTTAATACAAACCACCTCTGGGCTCAATATGAATGTTACATGGGTTTTGTTTTGATTTTTTTTGGCCTGTTTGCTTTATTTTATTTTTTGTTGTTTTGGTTTAAGTCCAAAAGGGTTTAAATTTTAAAATTGAATTCCTTTTTTAATTTTTAAATAAAATCAAATCTTTCTCTTTTATGATGTCAAGTCATTTCAAGTCAAATCAAAAGGTGATGCAGTTGCATGGTTTTAGAAAATCTTTTTGGGTATGGTTACTGATGAGCGGATAATTTATACGCTTTTTGGCATTGTTTTTAGTATGTTTTTAGCAGAATCTAGTTACTTTTAGGGATGTTTTCATTAGTTTTTATGTTAAATTCA